>CM038682.1:650715775-650908648 GCA_021605205.1 Aegilops longissima | reverse complement strand
TGGACCAATTTCGAAATTTGCATATGAGGACTTAAGAATTATTATATGTTGTTCCCGGCCTCATTTAAACTTGCCTTGATGTGTTGTTCTTGTTTGCATCATCCCTTGCCATGAGTAGCTTCATGTACCTTTGTCATGCATCATGCTTGGTTGTGCATCATGTCTTGTTTATGTGTGGGGTGTTTACTATGTTGTGTGCTTCTTCTTGTTAGTTCCTGTTACGTTGCGATCGTGAGGATTCGTTCGTCTACGCTTGGTTCGGCTTCATCCGTTCGTCTTCTTCATGGACTCGTTCTTCTTCCTTGCGGGATTTCAGGCAAGATGACCGCTACCCTGGATCTCACTACTATCATTGCTATGCTAGTTGCTTCGTTCTTTCGCTATGCTGCGCTACCTATTACATGTTTATCAAGCCATCCCAAATTGCCATGTCAGCCTCTAACCTTTTGCACCCTTCCTAGCAAACCGTTGTTTGGCTATGTTACCGCTTTGCTCAACCCCTCTTATAGCGTTGTTAGTTGCAGGTGAAGATGAAGTTTGTTCCTTGTTGGAACATGGAGATGTTGTTCCGTGTTGGAACATGTTTACTTGTTGGGATATCACAATATATCTTATTTAATTAATGCATCTATATACTTGGTAAAGGGTGGAAGGCTCGGCCTTATGCTGGTGTTTTGTTCCACTCTTGCCGCCCTAGTTTCCGTCATATCGGTATTATGTTCCCGGTTTTGCGTCCCTAGCAGCGGTCGGGTGATTTATGGGACCCCCTTGACGGTTCGCTTTGAATAAGACTTTTCGGCAATGCCCAACATTGGTTTTACATTTGCCTCACCTAGCCTTTTTTCCTTGGGAGTCGCGCATCCGAGGTCATCTTTATTACCCCGGGCGGTGCTTGTCTAGCGTTGGTCAAACTAAACACCGTCTTGGGACCAGCCCTTAGCAACTTAGGTTCGTCGGTTCTGTCGCTTCGCTTATCCGGTCGTGGCACGAGGGCGAGATCTGGCGGCTACTATCGAGGTGTCGGCCGCCGTGAGGTCTTCTGGACTTGTTTTATTCTGTCGAAATGTTTTGTAGCGGGATTCCGAGGACTGATCGGGCTTCCGGGGAGAAGGTATATTCGCCGTTGATCGCGAGCTTATCATGGGCTAAGTTGGGACACCCTGCGGGGTTTGAACTTTCGAAAAGGCGTGCCCGTGGTTATGTGGCAAATGGGAATTTGTTAATGTCGGTTGTAGAAAACCCGAAGTCGATCTTAATTAAAATACACCAACCGTGTGTGTAACCGTGAGTGTCTCTTTTCGGGGTTGATCGAGAGGAGAACACGGTTTCTGGGTTATGTTTGACGTAAGTAGGAGTTCAGGATCACTTCTTGATCATTACTAGTTGACGACCGTTCCTTTGTTCCTCTTCTCGCTCTCTTTTGCGTATGTTAGCCACCATATATGCTTAGTCGCTGCTGCAACCTCACCACTTTACCCCTTCCTTTACTATTTAAGCTTTGCTAGTCTTGATACCCATGGTAATGGGATTGCTGAGTCCTCGTGGCTCACATATTACTACACCACCAGTTGCAGGTACAGGTTTCGCGATGATCATGGCGTGAGGCGATGTTTGCTTGTGTTGGAGTTCTTCTTACGCTTCTTCTTGATCGGGGATAGGTTCGGTCGGCAGCTGGGCTAGCAGAGGTGGATGTCGTTTGAGTTTACTGTTTATGTTTCATCCGTAGCGGATGTTGATCTTATATATGTTGTTGATGTATTCTTGTGGCATTTGTGCCTTATGTATGTATCCCCATCTATTATGTAAAGTTGATGTAATGATATCCACCTTGCAAAAGCGTTTCAATATCGGGTCTATCCTTGGTGGGACCATCAAGTTCCTTTTGGATAGGAATTCGCATATTAGGCGTGTTCAAGTTAGTATCGAGCCTCGACCGACCCTAAGGCCCCCTTGATTGATCGTGTAGTTTGGCCGTTGTTGAGTCTAGAAGAAAACTATTTTGAGTCTAGTTATATCGGAGTAGGAATTCTTTTTACTCCTCAGCCCCTTAAATCGCTCTGGTGAGGATTCTTGGCGTAGGTGTTTGAATTACTCCTCTTCCGTTCAAATTTTCTTTAGGATCACGTAGTTGGTTTTACGATCGTTGGCCCTCAGCCCTTTTCATCCGGTGCATCTCTCGTCAAGTCGACTCGAACCTCTTTGTCTTTGGAAGATCAATCCTCAGTTCTTCCTCCGGCGTCGTTGTTTTCCTTGTCGAAGTTGTCTTTGTTTTCCCACCCTCCCTCCTATTCTTCTTCTCGGAACGAGTCCGTAATCAGTATCCATCCCACTCGTGCGAAGTCTTTGCTTTCTTTCCTCAATGTTTTCAACGGTGTTTTCTATTCAAGATATTCGTTGATTTCCCCTTCAGTTGCCCTTGTTTTCCGCCCTCCACCCTATTATTCCGGAGTTCGAGTTTCTTCCGACCATCTATTTCATTAAATGCAGAGCCTCTTGATCTTTTCTCAATTACTTCAACGGTGAATTCTCGTCTTGTTAGTCATTCTTCACCTCTTTCTTTTCGGTGCACTCAATTCATGTTTTGAGGTTGATCATATTCTTTTCCTCGAAGTGTTTTTCCTGCTCGTTAGCCTCGCTTGAGTTTATCCTTCGGAGTGCTCAAGTCATCTCGGGAGATCGTCTGTCTTCAAATTAATTGAGGTTGTCACCTCATTCAAATATTTCAATTATTCGGTCGTCATCTATCATTCAACATCCCTTTCCAGCGGTGTTTTCTTTTAGTGGGCCCTAACCCACAGGTCTTTTCCCAGGATCTTACCTGACTCTTTTAATTTCCCCGGAGCTATTCCCAATTCTTTTCAAGTGTGACGTAAGAATGGATTCCATCAGTCACATGCCTTTTCCAAGATCAATTTCAAATCATTTCATCGTCGGCTCAACCCCTTTGTTTTCATTCTCCTGGAGTACCTCAGTAATTTTGGTGGTGTTTCTCATCATCATTTGAAGACCGAAGTAGAGTTTCTCTTAAATCTTGTCCGTTCCCCCGGAGATTCATGTTGCTAGCTCGATGTTATCCTATCTAGTTGTTTCCAGTTGTGCAATTCTTTTCATCCATCCGGAGTATTTCAGGTGTTGCTTTCCCTCTCGATTATCCGGAGGCCATCTTTTCGGAAGATATCTTCGTTCCAAGTTTTCAGAGTCGTTCTCCAATTATTCTATATCCGTGCCCCTTCGTTTGTCTCAATATTCTTCCGGTGCTTCGTTCAAGTATTCTTCAATCAGTGCGCGATCTCTTCGTTCTCTTGCATTTTAATTCCCTCAAGTACCTTCGTGCTTTCCTAATTCTTCCCGGTGATTCATTCTCGTTCTTCAGTTATTTCCAAATTCTTACGGTGGTTCGTTCAAGATTCTTTTTCCTTGATTATCATATTAATTCATTCGTTCCTTCCAATCCTACTGGTGGTTCATGAAGACTTTCTCAAGTTTGTGCTATGTCACTTCTCAATCTTTTTTTCAAGAAGAATAAGTAATATGCAGAATCCGTTGTTGGTCATCAATTTAATTTGATGAAGGATAAGCATACAATATATCTTATTCTTATTTCATCAAAGTGATTAATCTTTTTCTTCGGAGTTTGTTCTTGATGAATAAATTCTAGTTCCAAGTGTTCTAGATCTGTTCTTTTCCGGAGTTCAAATTTCCCTTGACCATCTCGTCGGAACCTCCATCTAAATCATCGCAATGCTCATCTTATTCTTTCGTTCTTCATTTCTATCTCATAATCCTTTTGTTACCGGAGTTCTTCATGGTGGATTTTCATGATTTATTTTTTTCTTCAAGAGTTCATCAAGATTTTGTTGGAGGAATTCAAGTATCTTTTCTTCTCGCGTCTCGAAGTACAATTAATTCTCCGTATTCTTTTTAAGTGGAGTTTTGCATTTCTTCGTTCCTCTCAGTGAAAGTGCGTTATATCGACTAGAGGGGGGGTGAATAGGCGATTTTTATGAATTTACAAATTCTTCTTGAGAATTTGCTCGTGAGAAATTCCTTAGCGAAGAAATACATGCAGTGGAATAAGTACTCAGAAGTAAGCATAACAGATTACAAGCATAGTCATCATGATGAAATGAAGACAATCACAGTCTGAAAAGCGTAATCACAGGATAACACAAGATGAAGACAAGCAAGTGAAGAAATTGAGCTGAGGAAATTGAGAAAGTCTTGATCAAAGTCTTCAAACACAGATATGACAAACACTCAACACGATAATGAGGAAATGAAAGAGTTGAGGAAATAGAACCGATTAGGTTGGTGAAGACAATGATTTGGTAGACCAGTTCAACTGCTGTCTCGGTTATGCGTCTGGTTGGGCGGTGAGTATTTAAACTTCGAGGACACGCAGATCCGGACACCCGATCGCTGAGCACGCAGCTCGGGACACCAAGTCCTCACCGTATTCTCCTTGAACTAAGGCCACGAGACCTCGTCCAATCACTCGTGGTAAGTCTTGAGCGACTTCAAACCTTCACATACTTGGTCACTCGGCGATCCACAATTCCTCTTGGATGCTCTAGACCGTGGCGCCTAACCGTCTGGAAGAAGCACAGTCTTCAAAGGTAAAAGCGTCGGATCCACGGGATCAATTTCTTGATGATGCTCAATCACTTTGGGTTTGTTGGGGTTTGGTTTTGGGTTTTCCTCACTTTGGGTTTTCCTCACTTGATGATTTTCGCTCAAAGTCCTCGGAGGATGGGTTGCTCTCAAATGACAAGTGTCAAGTTCTCTCGGAGCAGCCAACCAACTAGTGGTTGTAGAGCGGCTATTTATAGCCTCGGGAGCAGCCCGACATGATAAGACATAAATGCCCTTAAATGATATGACCGTTAGGTGGAGATATTTTGGGGACAGGTGGCACGCAACCTGACAGCGATCGGAAATTGAACATCAAATTCCTCGGGGCTATCATGTTCCTCCTTTGTGTAGGCAATTACATGGCGAATTCCTAACTCCTCGATCGAGAACAAATTCCTCGGTGACCGGAAGAGCTTCGTCTCATCCTTTGAAGAAGTGTTGAAGCTGTATGAGATTTCAAAGGCTTCACTCGAAGGGATTGGTAGGTGAGGATTTTGAGTTGAGCATCAAATGGAAATTTCTCCTTAGTATTTCCTCGACCCCCTTTAACGATGCGGTGTTTCCTATGACTCAAGAAAGAAAATGAAACTACGAAAACAAAAGTCTTCACGCTTCATGTTCCTCAGCGATTACCAAGTCTTGAGAATCACACCAATTTCTTCACTTTCAAAGTCTTGAGAAAGTCTTGAATATCAAATTCTTGATTGAAGAAATTCATTTTTGAGAGTCGACTTTCTCTGTAAATATCAAACTCCTCATAGACTTATAGACCTGTGTACACTTACAAACGCATCAGTTACTTAACCTATAAGTCTTCAATACACCAAAATCACTAAGGGGCACTAGATGCACTTACAATCTCCCCCTTTTTGGTGATTGATGACAATCTGAGTTAAGTTTTCAACGGGGATAAATATATGAAGTGTAAATACTGATAATGAGGATTTTGATTGCAAGATATAGAAGAACTCCCCCTGAAGATGTGCATAGTGAGGAATTTGCTTTTGAGGCAATGCACATTTGAAGAATTGAATCATGGAGATCTCCCCCTATATCTTGTAATTTATACGCATTTGACAAATAGTATGAGAATTTGAAATGCATGATGAAATATGGTGCTTGATGTTATGCAATGAAGCACACAAGGAGTATCAGAGCCCAAAGGCCAAATTGGATCAGAGCATAACAAGTATCAAAACTACTTCAAATCAGAGCAAAAGCATAATGCATCAGAAGTATCAAAGCACCATCGGGTTTAAGATTACAACTCAATCAATAAAGGTTTGAGAAGAGCGAGTTGTAACTTAATAAAATACTGTATATAGACAAAAAGCGAGACCGGCTTGAAGACTAACTCAAATTTCTCCCCTTTGTCATCGAATGACCAAAGGATCGGCGAGGACTAACGCTCTTGAGGAAATTCAAGTTGAGGCGGGCGCTTGACATTATCGGGGTTGTTCGTTGAGGTAGGACCAGCAGCGATATCTTCCAAATCTTCATTTTCATCGATGTCGCGAGATGAAGAATAAGAGCTAGCCACTAAGGAAGGAACTTTGACTTTCTTGAATTTCTTGGAGGAGGTGCAGACCAGTCAAATTCTTCCTTGAGACCCATTGATTTCAGTTCTTCTTCATTGTAGACATGTGAAAGAACAGCCCGGGGCGCTTGAAGGTTTCATGAAGATAGTAGTGGTTTTCTTCTTTGCATTGTGAGTTGAGGTCAGGTTGTAAAGAAGAGTGCCAAACTGACGTTTGACCCACTTGTGATTGCGATCATCTATCACAGCAGCAGCCTTTCCCTTTTCATCAGCTGAGGTAATTGGCGTTTGAGGACTTCAATCGAGGCGAGGTAGCTGCGGTGGTTCAAAGTGTCGACCTTGTAATTCGGTGAAGATCTTGACTGATGAATCTCATAATCCAAAGGCGCATAAGGCTTCAGCTCAAAAGGTGACATGGCAATGTTGGCCAGAGTCCTCATGAAGAAATCATGGAAATTTACAGGAACGCCATGGATGATGTTGAAAAGCATATTCTTCATGATGCCAGCGACTTCTTCATCATTGAGTCGTGGCCCTTGATAGGACTCATAGTCTTGACAAAATTCGATAGACTGTTCGAGGCACATAGAGCAGTTCCTTGACGAGAATTTGGTCCTAGGAGCTTGCCTTGGTTTCAAAGGCTTCATCAACACTTGCATATAGTGATTTGAAAGTTCCTTTTCTTCATAGATCGCGAGCACCGTCAAGCTGGAGGGTGAGTGGAAGGACACGAAGCAATTCACTGGTGGTGCCTTGTAATGGGTGTTTCGGTCATCAATCCAAGACCCATGAAGTTACATCTTGACATCTCCGGTGATGTGCGGGGTTGCATAGAACTGAAGAATTAGCTCTTCATTCCAATCACATATATCGGTGCAAAAGTTGAGAAGACCTGCATCGTGAAGAACACTTAGAACGGGCTCAAAGCGGCGGCGACTCCATATCCACATGAGGAATATGAGCATGATCGAAGATTTTGTCCTTGTTGAAAAGCGAGGAATAGAAGTTTGCTTGGTGGCAGTCGAGCGCCTCTTCCTAATCCGGCGAGTCATAAGGATTGTATTGATGAAGAACACATGCTCGAAAGAAATCTTCAGCCTTGAACTTTTGTTTGGTGAGAAGCGGATTCTTACTGTTTTGGCGGAGGGTGTCGATCAATTGCATCACCACCTCTGGAACCGTAAGTCAGAGTTCTTGACTTGAGAATTTCTTGATCCTCAACATGCGATCGAGAATTTCAGCAGCAGCAGTTTCATCGGCAGACAGTTCATCGACATCGGGGCTGGAATTTCTTCATGCACAGGACTCATGGGTTGATTTTCTTGAGTCGTCTGGACGATCATGCGGGGTGAGAACTTGTTGAAGTGGGGTGAAGGCGGAGTATTGGGATGTTGTTCTTCCCAAAGTCATCATTGATTCTTGGAGTGGTGCATCAATATCCACATCTTCATTTTCAATTTCCTCGGCACCATCTTGAGGAATTTCAGGTCGATGAGGAATGGCGGGGTTGAAGGACAGCTTCCACTTCAATTTCTTCATCGATCTTCTCGGTGAGCGGGAGATTGATGTTCCTCATCAGATCCGGTTGGCACTTCATATTCCTCTCAAAAGGAACCACTTCCTTTGAAGGTGTGGAGGAGATAGGAATAGCATCAATCGGGTTTTCAGCGGAGCTGGTCATAGGCTTCAATTTCTTGGCGAAGAATCAGCTTGGTGATGCTTTTCTCTTCTTCACAGCAGCTCGTTCATGCCTTGGTTTCTTCACATCCAGCAGATGGAAGAATTGAAGCTGGGTTGGTGCGGGGAGGAGGCTGAGGAATTTGGAGCAGTTTCTTGAGAGCAATTTCTTGAGAGCAAGCGACACAGTTCCCTGTCTTGAATAATTTCTTGAGCGCACCACTAGTGGGTGCCTGGCGATTTCTTCGGTGGCTGGAATTTCTTCATCAGCCTGGATTCAGCATTTTCTTCAGCGAGGCTGGCGGAGGCTTCACTGAGGATTTTCACGTTGCAGGTGCAGCGGTGGTAATTCTCTTCGTCGGATCAACAAATCTTGTCTTGACTCCTTTCCACTCATCATAGAATGAATCAAAGTTCTTCTTGAGGTTTTGAATTTCTGTTTGAGCTTGAAGAAGTTCCTCGGGTGTCATTTGACGACATTCTTCTTGAAACCTCTCCTTCTTGTATTGAGCCTTTTTGATTTCCTTCGCCTTCTCGAACTTCCATTTTCTTCAGCGATGAAATGAGTCAACGCATGACTTTGACCAGGTGTCAAAGGAAGATCGAGCGAGAGGGTATTTGGATCGTTGTGCGGAGTCGATGAAATCGAGGACTTTCTTTGGGTCCAAAAGCGTTGCACAGCTGTTCCCTTGGCTCTTGCAGCTCTAAGCAGCGGTCTCGATGATTTCTTCAAGTTCTTCATCAGATGCCTCATCATCGAGAAGGCACGTGGGCGACAAGCTGTTTCTTCCTTGGGCTAGGCGAGGACCACGTCCATTGTAGCTTTTGTCTTGACAGCGTCGGGCGATTGAAGAATTGAAAGCAGGTGAGGAATGTGCGAGAGGTGCACGAGGCAATTGAAAATCCAGCAGTCCTTTGACAAGTGGCGAGATGCACGAGGCCGAAGGCTTGGGCGGAACAGTGAGGACTTTGATGGAGCAGCGATGGTGTGAGAATTTGCTCTTGAGAATTTGCTGGTAGGAGCTCTTGAGGAACTTGGCCGTGAGGGCATAGAAGAAGAAGTACTTGGCTTATTGCAGACTTCTTTTGCATCGATTTCTTGACTTGGCGAGACCTCGATGGCAGCAGCGGCGAGAATCCTCATTGAATTTCTTCACGCTTCCTTTGCTTGCTTAGCCAACAGCTTGGCGTTTAGCCCATTCCTCGGAAAGTCCTCACGCGTTTGGCGCTAGTGGGATCAGCTATTTGGCCTGGTGCCAAAGGAGCTCTTGGGCATGGAGGATTTAGCGAATTTCTTCATGTACTTAGGTGTAACATAGCGGTATTCCTTCCATTCCGTGCCCATCTCCGTTCAATTTTACGAAGCGCACCTTGCGCTGAGTTTTGCTTTCCTCATCGGTGTGCAATATTCAGGATATATTTCCTCGGGGATTTGAAAGCAGTCATGACCTCGGGTTTCTTTCCTCCCTACGTGGCTTCTTGCCATCGCCATTTTCTTGGTGAGGAAATTGAACAATTGAATTTTCTGAAGAAGTGTGCAGATTTTCTTGAGAGCGCTGCAAATGAGTTAAGTTGATGAGAACCTAGGGATTCAGCAGTGACATTTGTACTGTGAGCAGTATAGGTGCGAGGAATTTGAAGAGGTCATATCGTTCTCGGAGGGTTTTCAAAAGAACAAGTTTGAGGATTTTGACGAGATGAGCCTTGAAGAATTTCAATAGCGTTCTTTATCTTAGGTTCGAGTTGTATAGATCGAAGATCCACACAATTGAGGAATCTTGAAGAAAATCATAGCTTAGAGAAATGGGTCAAGAGATTTGAGGTGTTCATATGTGTGAAGAATTTGAAATAAACACCTTTGAAGAATTTGAAGAAAATTTGAGAATCAAGCGAGTAAATAAAAGTAACTTTTAATTTACGAAGTGAAGAACACGACGAACTGAGATGAACAGTTTAGAAGTTAAATCGTTCAGATCTTCTCCCCCTAACTTGGCAGAGAGAAATCAGCTACGGCTGACGGGTGAGTGAGGAAATTCCACGGTCGGTAGCGATGCGTCGGCGAAGAGGTCAAAGCGGTGAAGCTTTTCCTCACGGCTGACGATGGAGTAGCGGCGCTAGGGTTTCGAGGAGCTCGGCGGGAGAGAGATCGGCGAGTAAAAGTGAGGAAGGGAGAGAGGGTATTTATAGCCACGGTGAAAAGCGGCTCGTCAGAAGAATTAGGACGAGCGTGCCTGACCGCTTCCTTCTCCGACATGTGTCACCCCGTCTGATGTAGTGGAGATCGTCTTGCGATCGTGGGTGAATATAATAATGCATCGTGGGATGCGGAGCAGTTTAATGGTAAAATAGAAGTTTGGATAAGATCCGTTTTAAAGGTTCGTTCGCAATTTCTTCAGCTATCAAGGACACGATGAAGAATTTGAGCGAGTTTCAAAGTAGAACGCACATGAAGAATTTGTGAATGGATTGGGTTGAGTATAGCATAGAGGGAAGGTCGATCACATTCACTTAGCGAAAAAAAGCGACTTGAAGAAATAGCCATAAGTGAATCTTGTAGAGGACATAAATCCATATATATATATAGCCAATGAAGAAAGGCAGCGGAAATAGTGAAGAATTTGCAAAGTTGAAGAATTTGAAAAACTGAAGAATTTGAAAAACTGAAGAATTTTAAAAGCGAAGAATTTCAAAAGCGAGGAAAAACTCAAATTGAAGATTTTCAACTTTGGTGGTGGCGTGACCCACCGTATAAGAATGATGATTTCAGACACCGCGTACAATTGTCGTAGGGTTCTGAGAATCAAATTCTTCATTAATTTCTTCACACTTAGAGTGTTATTCTTCATTGATTGAAGAAAAACGTTTCTTCATGTGTTGCACATCTAAGTCATCAATTTTGCATAAGTGTTAGGATGTGTGCCTTTTCAAAGAACATTCGAAGATTCTAAGATATTTAGCTCACACCGCAACTTGCTAAATCTCTTCTCATCCAAGGGCTTAGTGAAGATATCAGCTAGCTGTTCTTGGTCTTCACGTGCTTTCGATGGAGATGTAAGCCCTTCAACACATGATCACGAAGAAAATGATGGCGAATTTGAATGTGCTTTGTCTTGAGTGCTGAACTGGGTTGTGAGCAATCTTGATGGCACTCTCATTGTCACGATGAGAGGCACATTCTTCACGTTGATGTCGTAGTCCTTGAGGTTTGCTTCATCCATAGTAATTGAGCACAACATGAGCCAGCAGCAATGTATTCAGCTTCGCGATGGACGGTGATCATGATTCTGTTTCTTGAGGACCAACGGACCAAAGATCGTCAGAAATGACAAGTACCAGATGTTGACTTGCGGTCCACGATCACCAGCATAGTCGAGTCAGAATATCAATGAGATCAAAAGTAGAGCCCTTGGGGTACCATAATCCTAGTGTTGGTGTGTGAGCTAGATATCGAAGAATATGCTTCTGACCTTATGGTGTGATTCCTTGGTGTAGCTTGAAATCGGGCACACATGCAAACACTAAGCATTATATCTGGCCTAGATGCACATAAGTACAATAAAGAACCAATCATGGGCGGTATACCTTGTGATCGAAGTCAATACCATTTTCATCGATTGCATAGATGGCCATTTGTGGGCATAGGAATTTTAGCGCCTTTGCAATCTTGCATGCGAATTTCTTGAGGACATCTTTGAGGTATTTCTCTGAGATATGAATATGCCATTGGGTTGTTGTGAATTTGAAGACCTAAGAAGAATTTCAACTCTCCCATCATAGACATTTGATATTCTTCACTCATCATATAGGCAAATTCATCACTATAACGTTGGTCGATACAGCCAAAGATAATATCATCAACATATATTTGGCACACAAACAGTTCACCATCATAAGATTTAGTAAAGAGAGTAGGGTCGAGTGAACGGGTGTGAAGCCATTCTTCACGAAGAATTCCTTCAATGTATCATACCACTTGGGGGGCTTGCTTGAGAGCCATAGAGGGCCTTATTTAGTTTGAAGATTTTGTCGAGGATTCTTTGGATCTTCAAAACCTGCGTGTAGCCTTGAGCTACTAGTCGTGCCTTATTCCTCACCACAAGACCATTTTCATCTTGCTTGTTGCGATAGATCCACTTTGTGCCAATGATATTATGCTTGCGAGGATCGGGCGTTTGACCAGTTCGGGCGTTGTTGAGCTCGGCTGATGTAATTCTTCTTGCATGGCCTGAATCCTCCGGCTCGAAATGCTTCATCTACCTTAGTGGGCTCTGTGATAGAGACAAAAGCATAGTGCCCACAAAAGTTAGATAAATGTGAAGCTTTTGGCGAGTGAGAGGACTGGCGCTTCAATGTCATCAATGATCTTGTCAACTTGCACTTCTTTTGCAGCGAGGATGAGCTAGTTGTCTTGAGGAATTTGATCATTTTCCTCGGCACCATTTTCTTGACATTTTCTTGGTGCATTAGCTCGATGTTCTTGGCGTCTGAGGAATGAATTCTTGAGCAGTTTCTTGATGGGAATGACATCCTCGGTTGCCTTGAACCTAATAGAATCCTCGGTGCTGGTTAAGTCTAACACGAAGGTAGGTGCTCTCTTTGCGAGCCATTAGTTTCATCGAACCGCACATCTCTGATGTCAACAATCTTGTGAAGTGTGATGTTGAAGACTACTGTAGGTGTGCGAGTCCTTTCGTAACCAAGCATAAAACCTTCATGTGCTTTGGTTGCAAATTTAGAGTGGTGGTGAGGATCTCTAATCCAGCATTTTGCACGAAGACTTTGAAATAACTTACATTGGGTTTCTTGTCGTTGAGGAGTTCATAGGCAGTCTTCTTGAAGAATTTGTGAAGATATACTCTGTTGATGATGTGGCACGCGGTGTCAATTGCTTCAATCCGAAGCGACTAGGCGTTTTGTATTCATCAAGCATAGTCGAGCCATCTCAACAAGGGTTACGTTCTTGCGCTCCACGGCGCCATTTCTTTGAGGAGTATAAGGAGCAGATAACTCATGAGTAATACCAAGTTCATCAAGATAATCCTCAAGTCCGAATTCTTGAACTCAGTTCCATTGTCACTCTGATGTGCTTGATCTTCACACCAAAGTTGGTTGAAGCCCTCGAGGAAAATCGTTTGAAGATTTCCTGCACTTGATTTTTGTAAGTAACAATGTGTACCCATGTGTAGCGAGAGTAATCATCAACAATAACAAAGCCATAAAGAGATGCTTCATTAACGACAGCTGAGTAATGATTGGGACCAAAGAGGTCCATGTGAAGCAATTCGAAGGGCGAGTAGTGGTCATGATAGTCTTATTTGGATGCTTGGCCTTGGTCATTTTCCAGCTTCACGGGCTCGCATAAGTGATCCTTGAGGAATTTGACATTCTCAATGCCAATGACATGCTTCTTCTTCATGGCGTGTGCAAATTCCTCATGCCTGCGTGACCAAGTCGTCGATGCCATAGCCATATACGAAGCTTTTGCAAGTAGGCACACGGCTGGTTGTGGTCTGTGGAAAAATCAACAATATACAAATCTCCTCTCCTAAAGCCTTGAAGACTTTGGAATTGTCGACTTCCATAATCACAACACAGCGATACTTGCCAAAGATAACAACCATATCAAGATCACAAAGCATTGAGGCCGACATGAGGTTATATCCTAAAGACTCAACAAGCATGACTTTGTCCATGTGCATGTCCTTAGAGATAGCAACCTTACCAAGTCCCAATACGACTTTTGCCTTTGTCGGCAAAGATGATATGCTTGAGATGTGGCGGTGATAAGGGAGCATCCATCAATAGATTCTTGTCACCAGTCATGTGATTTGTACATCCACTATCGAGAACCCACTCAGTGGCTTTGGGTTGATCATCCTGCAGATGAATTAGTACAACTTACGATCTCATATACTTCACAATGAAGAATATGATATCAAGTTCATCAGATGAATTTCATCAGTCAGTATTCAGATAAGCAGTATGAGGACGTGTGAAATGAAAGATCATTTCATCATGATTAGCCTGCGTCCTTCGAGCAATTTTATGGGCCTGACAAATTCTTGAGGCGTTGAGGCACGTCGGAGACTGACCTACGAAGAGATTAGTTCTTTTCTTCACCACCCACATCGAAGGGGTGGCAAAGAGTTCATCATTCTGCGAGCACCATATGAGAATGGTGGCATAGAGGCCAAACCATTTCGTTTCACATAAGAGGGTTAGGGTAAGCATATGAATAAGCGGAGAAATTCTTGAGGACTTATGAACATATTGGTTTGAAGAATAATGCACATATTCATAGCCCTTAGCTCTACCTGCGAAGCGAGTTGTTAGCACGATGATAATCATATGAGGACTTTGATCCTTTTGAGGAATTTGATCCACGTGAGAATTTGGTCCGTATGAGGACTTGGATCCATATGAAGAATTTTGTCCATATGAAGAATTTGATCTGGGGTTCCTTTTCTTCACGGTGGTGTCATGAGGACATTCACTGAAGACTTTCAAGGTCTTTCTTGGGAACCCAGATTTTCTTCATAGGGAACCGTTCTGCGATTAGTGCCAACATATCTAGCAAATACTTCACCATTCTGATTTTTGAACAGTTTATAGTTTGAGTCAAATGACTCATCATTAGAATGAGAAATTCACATGTAAAACCAGATAAGGTAGATGGATCAGCTGGAGGTCCTTTGCAGCAACCCATGAGGTTTTGGGATCTGCTCGGGCTTCGATCGTTCCATCGACATTGAGTTTCCTCTCAAAGGCAATACCCTCTTTCCTAGGGTTCTGTTGAGGATCTGCTTTTAAGCACATCACAAAAGTCGATGCCCTTTGAGGCTTTTGTACATGCTGTCATGTACAATTCCTTCAACCTGCATCGTCGGTGATACTAGCAATGTCCTCGGTGAGGAATTAGTGATAGCGAGAGGCAGGTGAAGAATTTATAACAGTTGAAGCATTTGAACATTGGTGAAGAATTAGCGATTCACGTTCAATGCACTTTAAGCATGGAGGAACAAATTCTTCTTGAGAAGCGCTGATTTGTTGAGCAAGTAATGAATCGCGCTCCTTACGAAGATCTTCATAACTTCGCTCTTAGCTTCTCAAGATCTTGCTTTCTTTGAAGAAATTCATAAGAAAGTTTCTCATGATCGAGATAAGAGAGTGTTATGATGACCTTGAAAGGCTGTCAAGCCTAGGCGAACTTTCGAAGATTTTCGATCGGGGCTTGAGTGCGATCCATTTCTTCACCTAACATATCATCACTCTTATCTAGCATGTTTTGAACCTTTTCAAAAGCCCTTTGTTGTTTATAGCAATCTTAGCAAGTTTAGAGTAGCTGGGCTTGAGATCCTCATCGATTCATTTTCACTAGATTAGGAGGAGGTGTAATTGAGTACCTTGGCACCTTTTGCCATGAAGCAATAGGTGGGGCGTAGTCATCATTCTCCTCATCGGGTTTGTTGGCGGAGTCATTTTCTTCAGCGTTGAAGATGGATTTGCTTGGCGTAGCGATAGCAAGAGCCGGACTAGCCACACAGTTGGATTCTTGAGACTCCTCCTCTTCCTCATTTTCCTCGATTCAGCTTGAGTCCATTTCCTTGCCAATGAATGCCGAGCCTTTTGGAGCTGCTCTTCTTGTGAGAAGAAGGCTTTGAGGATTTTGATGATGAAGATTTTGATGATTTCTTCTTCTTCTTCACATCATCGAGCTGTAATCCTTGTGTTTCTTCTTCTTCAATTCCTTTTCCCGAGGACAATCTTGGATATAGTGACCAGGTTTCTTGCATTTGTGGCAAAGTCTTAGCTTATAGTCACTAGATGAGGAATCACTGCTTTTGAGGATTTTCCAAAGCGACCACGTCTTGTGAATTTTGGAATTTCTTCACGGCGATGCTAGCTCTGGCCAAATTCTTGAGGATCTCCAATGCTACTAGCGAGTCTTCACTCTCGATTCAGATTCAGCCTTGGCCTTGAGGCACGTGTTCTTCCATAGCGAACCATAGAGATCTCTCTTTTCAGCAAGCTGGAACTTCGTGAGTATTTAGCCTTCGAGGATATCGGCGGGATCAAGAGACTTGTAGTCAGCTCGTTCTTGTATCATCGGTGCGAGTGTCAAATGAGGAATCAAGCGATCTTAGCAATTTCTTCACCACCTCATGGTCGGTGATGTCGGTGCACCAGTGCTTGAAGCTCATTTGAGATGTCGGTGAAGCGATCGAAGGTTTGTTGAACATTTTAGTTGTCGAGTCTTTTGAAGCGGTTGAAGAGATTCGAAGAACATCAACTCGAGAGTCACGCTGAGTTGAAACACCTTCATTACTTTGGACCTTTGTCCCGGATGAGTTTAGCGATTCCAAAGCACTCACTCTTCCATATTGACCTTTGCTCGGATGGCCACATATGATATTCTTAAGCTTGAGAATCGAGTTGCTTGAATCTCTTCACATCAGCATCATTCGGAGAGGTGTGGTGAGAAACACCTTTTGTCACAACATACCGGAGATCGTTGTCAATTGCTTCAAGATGCATTAGCATTTTGTTCTTCCGATGGGGTAGTCCGTCCCATCGAAGGTAGGACACCTGCTGAGACCTTGATCATACTGCGGTCGACATAACTAAAACTCCGGTGGTTAAACCAAAATCACACAGAACAAGGGAGTACCTTGCTCGATACCAATTGAAAGTCGTTATATCGACTAGAGGGGGTGAATAGGCGATTTTATGAATTTTACAAATTCTTCAGCGAGAATTTGCTCGTGAGGAAATTCCTTAGCGAAGAAATACATGCAGCGGAATAAGTACTCAGAGTAAGCATAACAGATTACAAGCATAGTCATCATGATGAAATGAAGACAATCACAGTCTGAAAGCGTAATCACGAGGATAACACAAGATGAAGACAAGCAGTGAAGAAATTGAGCTGAGGAAATTGAGAAAGTCTTGATCAAAGTCTTCAAACACAGATATGACAAACACTCAACACGTAATGAGGAAATGAAAGAGTTGAGGAAATAGAACCAGATTAGGTTGGTGAAGACAATGATTTGGTAGACCAGTTCAACTGCTGTCTCGGTTATGCGTCTGGTTGGAAGCGGTGAGTATTTAAACTCGAGGACCATGATCCGGACACCCGATCGCTGAGCACGCAGCTCGGGACACCAAGTCCTCACCGTATTCTCCTTGAACTAAGGCCACGCAGACCTCGTCCAATCACTCGTGGTAAGTCTTGAGCGACTTCAAACCTTCACATACTTGGTCACTCGGCGATCCACAATTCCTCTTGGATGCTCTAGACCGTGGCGCCTAACCGTCTGGAAGAAGCACAGTCTTCAAAGGTAAAAGCGTCGGATCCACGGGATCAATTTCTTGATGATGCTCAATCACTTTGGGTTTGTTGGGGTTTGGTTTTGGGTTTTCCTCACTTTGGGTTTTCCTCACTTGATGATTTTCGCTCAAAGTCCTCGGAGGATGGGTTGCTCTCAAATGACAAGTGTCAAGTTCTCTCGGGCAGCCAACCAACTAGTGGTTGTAGAGGCGGCTATTTATAGCCTCGGGAGCAGCCCGACATGATAAGACATAAATGCCCTTAAATGATATGACCGTTAGGTGGAGATATTTTGGGGACAGGTGGCCTTGACCTGACAGCGATCGGAAATTGAACATCAAATTCCTCGGGGCTATCATGTTCCTCCTTGTGTAGGCAATTCGCCTTTGGCGAATTCCTAACTCCTCGATCAGAACAAATTCCTCATTGACGAGAAGAGCTTCGTCTCATCCTTTGAAGAAAGTGTTGAAGCTGTATGAGATTTCAAAGGCTTCACTCGAAGGATTGGTAGGTGAGGATTTTGAGTTGAGCATCAAATGGAAATTTCTCCTTAGTATTTCCTCGACCCCCTTTAACGATCACGGTGTTTCCTATGACTCAAGAAAGAGAAAATGAAACTACGAAAACAAAAGTCTTCACGCTTCATGTTCCTCAAGCGATTACCAAGTCTTCAGAATCACACCAATTTCTTCACTTTCAAAGTCTTCAGAAAGTCTTCAGAATGTCAAATTCTTCAGTTGAAGAAATTCATTTTTAGGGGTCGACTTTCTCTGTAAATATCAAACTCCTCATAGACTTATAGACCTGTGTACACTTACAAACGCATCAGTTACTTAACCTATAAGTCTTCAATACACCAAAATCACTAAGGGGCACTAGATGCACTTACACTCAGCTATTCAATCATTTCCGCTTGTGGTTGGCTATCACCTCATAATTTTGAGAGGGTACCCATAAGTCCACAACAAGCTTATTCTTTCATTGTTGATTTTCTCAACAACTCCATTAAATCCTTCCTTCTAAGTTCATTTCTTTCCATTCTTTAATTCTTTACGGAGGTTTTGTGTCATGTCTTCATCGGTGTCATTCCATCTTTGAAGTTCAAGTTCTATTCCTCCATGTTTTAGCTTAGGAGTGCTGCCTAAATCCTTTCAGTCTTATTCGTTTCTTTTCTCATTCTAACCACTCCGGTTAGAGCGAGTGCTCTGAGTCTATCTGATTCCGTGAACTTTCGATTCTCGTCATTCTCGTCGTTCCTATCTTCTTCTCGAGTGCTCTCGATTCTTTGCTTCTTCCCTTGAGTTCTTGTTTTACCTCATCCCTTTTTCCCTTCCGTCTCGGTCCTAAGATCTCAGGACGAGATCTCTTGTTAGTGGAGGAGTGTTATGCGCCCGGATTCGATCGCCGGTGTCCGTCGAGTTATTACTTGGCGTTGCCATGTCATGTGCTTGCGTGTCTCTCTTTGCCATGTCATCATTCGCATTTCATATCATGTCATCATGTGCATTTCATTTTGCATACATGTTCGTCTCATGCATCCGAGCATTTTCCCCGTTGTCCGTTTTGCAATCCGGCACTCCTATGTCTCCGGCGCCCCTTTTACCTCTTTTCATGTGTGGGTGTTAAGCGGTCTCGGAATGGACGAGGTTTGTCAAGCGGCCTTGGTATAGCACGGTGAACCGCTTTGTCAAGTTCGTGCCATTTGGAGGTCGTTTGGTACTCAACAGTTAGCAGGGTAACATAAAGCCCTCTTTGAGTTGCAGCCCAACACCCTTTCTAAGTTGCCCAAAACCCAGCAAACTCCCTCCATGCTCTCGGTCGTTCGATCACGATCGCGTGGCGAAAACCGCACCTCATTTGGAGTCTCCTAGCTCCCTCTACCTATAAATTAGTCCCCCCTTGAAATTGGCGGATGAATCCTTGAGATCAAACCCTAGAATCGCCCTCCGCCGCCACGGACGCGTCTCTCCTCGCCGGACACATCCGCCTCGCCGCCGCAGCCAACCACGGGCACGCCACGTGTCCCGCCGCCGTCTCCACGCGCCCCGCCACGCGGCCGCGAAGCCAGAGGCAAACCAGCCGGGCCGCCGCCGCCGCCGCCCGCCAGGTCGGCCGCGCGCCGCCCGCCGCGCCCTCCGCCGCCCGTGCCGCGGCCGCCAGCCTCCCGCCGCCAGTGCAACTCGGCGAGCCCCGACTACCTCCGCCCGCTCCGGTGGTCGCGGCCCCGCTTCTCCGCCTCCGGCAGGCGCGCCTTCGCGCCTCGCCAGCAGCCCCGCCGACCAGCGCGCCGCCTCGCCCGCCGAGGCGCCGCCCTTAGCCGGCGAACCGCGCCGCCCGCCGCCCGGCCAGCGCGCCGGTGCTCGCGCCGTCCTCCGCGCCGTCGCCTCCGTCGCCTCCGCCGCGGCCGCCATAGCCCGGATCGCCCGACCTCGCCGGTCCCATCTTCTTCCGCAACTCCGGCGAACTTCTCCGGCGACCAGCGGATCGGGACGAGATCCACGGTCCTCCCATCAAGCGCGCCCGTCCGGATCCGCTCCGTCCGGGATCTCCTCGTCGGGTTGACTTTCCCCGGAGGTGAAATTCCACCAAGTCCCGTAATCTGCAGTAATTTTGTGCCATTTTCATTGCATCATATCTCTGTCATCGTTGCTCCGTTTTGCGCGTGTAATATGTAAAAATGTTCGTCTCGAAGAGTAGATCATTTCATCTCATTGCATCATTTTCATTTGAGCTTATCTGGGTGCCCTAAATGCTTTTAGAAGAGTGCTATGTGATGTTAGTTTCTGATTTTTATCAGAAATTGCACTTTTGTCATTTTTGCCATGATTGATGTGTGCATCCTATGGACTTGAGTCCTACATGTGTTTTGTAATATGCCATGTCTTCTTTACAGTGGTGCTTGCTATGTATTTTTGTGATCTATGTGGTGACTAGCACAAGCATGCAAACTAGGTGTCTTGTTGTTGCTGATTTCAGCCCTGTTTAGCTGATATTTTGATGCCATGTTAACTTGATGCTACCAAGAGATCCATGCATATTTTGAGATACTTCAGTAAGGATGTTTTGTTAAACATGTCTTGCTCTATCCATCCATGCCCTTGTTTGCAATTATGGAGTGCCATAGCTTGAGTCAATCGAGCTCTATTTTTGCTATCAAATGTTTCTGGCAGATTGTTTACATGTTATTCAATTTTGCCTAGGTTGTTGTGGTTGATCCATGTATGCTATGTTATTGTTCTTGCCATGTATGTCTTCTAGGCCATGTCTTTATTGATGTATGTATGCTTAGTTTTTCATATAAGGCTCTGTAGTGAGTGCATTGAGCTTGTAAACATGCCTACTTGTTATCAGTTTTGACATGCCATGTTGCTGAATCATTATGAAACTTTCAATATTGACATGGGTGTTACTATATTTTCTGATCCTTTTTGGCTTATGGTCACTAAGGACTTTTGTTCTATGCTTTGAGTAGATTCATGCCATGCGTTTGTTTGCCATGATAAGTTCCTGTAACATGTTGTTTCATAGCTCTAAACATTGCAACTTTGATGTTAATTTCTGCTAAGTCTGAAACTGTTATTACTTGCTATCTTGCCATGTCATTTTGAGCATGTTCTAGTCATTTCTGGAGATAGCTCAGTGTTCATGTTTTGTAATTCTTTACCTGTACATCATGCCCATGCCTTTTGTTTTCATATTGAGGTCCTGTAGCATGTTGTTTTGATGCTTGCAATATGCCTAGTTGCTGTTTTGGACAGCTTGTCCTTTAAACCTGTATAGGGTGTATGTGTTGAACCGTTGCTCCAATTTGAGTGTGCTCTATATGAAACTTGCTTGATTTTGCATGTAGTTTCATATTATCATGTTGCATCCATGTTTTGAGGTGTTTGCTTGATGTTTTTATGCATTTTGCATCAATGCCATGCTTACCTTGTTTTGCTCATATCTTCTAGGCCGTAGCTCCGAATCTAATGAACTTTATATGTAACTTGACTAGAATTTCGTGTAGATCATTGTGGTGCATCTTAACTTGCTGTTTAACCACTTGAACATATGGTTTATTCAGATCTGGACCAACTTCGAAATTTGCATATGAGGACTTACCGGAATTGTTATATGTTGTTCCCGGCCTCATTTAAACTTGCCTTGATGTGTTGTTCTTGTTTGCATCATCCCTTGCCATGAGTAGCTTCATGTACCTTTGTCATGCATCATGCTTGGTTGTGCATCATGTCTTGTTTATGTGTGGGGTGTTTACTATGTTGTGTGCTTCTTCTTGTTAGTTCACATTACGTTGCGATCGTGAGGATTAGTTCGTCTCGCTTGGTTGACTTCATCCGTTCGTCTTCTTCATGGACTCGTTCTTCTTCCTTGCAGGATTTCAGGCAAGATGACCGCTACCCTGGATCTCACTACTATCATTGCTATGCTAGTTGCTTCGTTCTTTCGCTATGTTGCGCTACCTATTACATGTTTATCAAGCCATCCCAAATTGCCATGTCAGCCTCTAACCTTTTGCACCCTTCCTAGCAAACCGTTGTTTGGCTATGTTACCGCTTTGCTCAGCCCCTCTTATAGCGTTGTTAGTTGCAGGTGAAGATGAAGTTTGTTCCTTGTTGGAACATGGAGATGTTGTTCCGTGTTGGAACATGTTTACTTGTTGGGATATCACAATATATCTTATTTAATTAATGCATCTATATACTTGGTAAAGGGTGGAAGGCTCGGCCTTATGCCTGGTGTTTTGTTCCACTCTTGCCGCCTAGTTTCCGTCATATCGGTATTATGTTCCCGGATTTTGCGTCCCTAACGCGGTCGGGTGATTTATGGGACCCCCTTGACAGTTCGCTTTGAATAAGACTTTTCGGCAATGCCCAACATTGGTTTTACATTTGCCTCACCTAGCCTTTTTCCTTGGGAGTCTCGCATCCGAGGTCCTCTTTATTACCCCGGGCGATTGCTTGTCTAGCGTTGGTCCAAACTAAACACCGTCTTGGGACCAGCCCTTAGCAACTTAGGTTCGTCGGTTCTGTACGCTTCGCTTATCCGGTCGTGGCACGAGGCGAGATCTGTGCGGCTACTATCGAGGGTGTCGACGCGCGGGAGGTCTTCTTGGACTTGTTTTATTCTGTCGAAATGTCTTGTGGCGGGATTCGAGACTGATCGGGCTTCCGGGAGAAGGTCTATTCGCCGTTGATCGCGAGAGCTTATCATGGGCTAAGTTAGGACACCCTGCAGGGTTTGAACTTTCGAAAGCCGTGCAGCGGTTATGTGGCAGATGGGAATTTGTTAATGTCGGTTGTAGAAAACCGAAGTCGATCTTAATTAAAATACACCAACCGTGTGTGTAACCGTGAGTGTCTCTTTTGGGGTTGATCGAGAGGAGAACACGGTTTACGGGTTATGTTTGGCGTAAGTAGGAGTTCAGGATCACTTCTTGATCATTACTAGTTGGCGACCGTTCCTTTGTTCCTCTTCTCGCTCTCTTTTGCGTATGTTAGCCACCATATATGCTTAGTCGCTGCTGCAACCTCACCACTTTACCCCTTCCTTTCCTATTTAAGCTTTGCTAGTCTTGATACCCATGGTAATGGGATTCTTTGAGTCCTCGTGGCTCTGATTACTACACCACCGATTGCAGGTACAGGTTTCGCGATCATCATGGCGTGAGGCGATGTTTGCTTGTGTTGGAGTTCTTCTTACGCTTCTTCTTGATCGGGGATAGGTTCGGTCGGCTTTGGGCTAGCGAGGTGGATGTCGTTTGAGTTTCTGTTTATGTTTCATCCGTGGCGGATGTTGATCTTATATATGTTGTTGATGTATTCTTGTGGCATTTGTGCCTTATGTATGTATCCCCATCTATTATGTAAAGTTGATGTAATGATATCCACCTTGCAAAAGCGTTTCAATATGCGGGTCTATCCTTGGTGGGACCGTCAAGTTCCTTTGGATAGGGTCGCATATTAGGCGTGACAACGATGAGCGGTGGAGGGGTGGTTGAGCGATGGCGGTGGAGTAGCGGCGGAGGCTGGATGAGCGAGGAGCCGTGGAGGTGGAGGAGGTCGACGGTGGATGAGCGATAGCTTCGTGGAGGCTGGAGAATTCGACGGTGAAGAAAACGTATCCGTGGAGTCCGTTTTGCGATGCGCCACACCCCCCGATGAACAGGACCCCGTTTGACCGTGGCGCTCCAAGACAAGTCTGTTTCCTCCGTTTTGCGATCGCCACACACCTTCGATCAACGGGACCCCGTTTGACCGTAGGAGGTCCGTTTCCTCCGTTTTTGATGCGCGGACCCTCCCGATCAACAGGACCCTGTTCGAGCGTAGGAAGTCTGTTTCCTCCGTTGTCTTGATGCCTTGAGCCTCGTTCCATCACCTGTTCCGTCCAAGCCCGTGGAGGGTGGAGGGGTGCCCGTGGAGGCAGGATGAACAGGACCCGTGGTGTGGAGGCTGGATGAACAATGAGCGGTGGAGGGTGGTTGAGCAGGACCCGTGGTGTGGAGGCTGGATGAGCAGTGAGCGGTGGAGGGTGCCCGTGGAGGGTGGTTGAACAGGACCCGTGGTGTGGAGGGCTGGATGAGCAGTGGCGGTGGAGGGTGGTTGAGCGATGGCGGTGGAGTAGCGGCGGCGGAGGCTGGATGAGCAGGAGCCCGTGGAGGCTGGAGGAGGTCGACGGTGGATGAACAATAGCTCGTGGAGGCTGGAGGGGGTCGACGGTGGACATGAACAGTATCCCGTGGAGTCCCGTTTTGCGGTACGCCACACCCCTGCCGATGAACAGGACCCCCGTTTCGACCGTAGCGCTCCAAGACAAGTCTGTTCCTCCGTTTTGCGGTACGCCACACACCTCCCGATCAACAGGACCCCCGTTTCGACCGTAGGAGGTCCGTTTCCTCCGTTTTGCGGTACGCCAGACCCCTCCCGATCAACAGGACCCTGTTCCGAACGTAGGAGGTCCGTTTCCTCCGTTGTGCGGTACGCCATGCCTCGTTTCCATCACCTGTTCCGTCCAAGCCCTCCCGATGAACACGACCACGCATTCCGTTACGACCCAGCCGGTTGGCTCCCTCGCGTTCTGTTGCCTCCCGATGAACACGACGCATTCCATTGCCTCCCCATGAACACGACGCATTCCGTTGCCTCCCCATGAACACGACGACGACGCTGTTTCTTGCACCTGGCGCCTCTACTACGACAACGTTGCGCCTCTACATCCACCGGTATATATGCGTACACGTTCGCGACCAGAATGACAACGCTACGTACGCTTCGACCAGGTGGGTCCCGACTGTCAGGAACTTCCTTGCGTGCGAAGATGTAGCTGGTGGGTCCCAGCAGTTGGGGCCAAACGGTTTTTTGCGAAATACGGTGGCCCATCTGGTGGTTCCCTGCTGTCAGGTGGAGGAATAATTATTTTGCACGTAATAAGGAGGCACTTCCTTGCTGCGGCCATGGACCCAGTTGTCAGCCTCTCCACGTACAGTCCACGTCCGATGGAAGCCGTTCCTTGACCATGTTGACCACGCCGCGCCGAGAGCACCGGGGCGGTGGACAACGGCGAGGCCTAGGAAGGGGCGATCGCGGAGCCGGGAAAAGCGGCGATGGATGCCGCAGCGTAGAGAGTATGAGGGGCACTGGTTAAGCTGCGGTGTGAGGCTACCGTCGCTGCTGAGTAACGGGGGTGTGGGTGAGTAGAGGATGGCACGGCCAGCGGTGGGAGTAGTAGAGGCGGTGAGGCCTCGCCGCATCCATGAGATAGCCACGGAGGCGAGGAGCACGAGGCACGACCGACCGCTGGTTTGGGCGGGTGGAGCAAGAAGACCGAGAGGTTGAAGAAGCACTATGGCGTTGGATGGACATCGTGCAGTCTTTGGAGCTAGAATCATGCATATTGACTAAGTTGACAAAGCCCTCTGTCCCGTCAACTTAGTAGGCCCTAAGTCAGCCTGCCACTATCTGGGTCCCAGCTAACGGGGGGTATTCATTTTTGTGCGTAATAAGGAGGCACTTCCTTGCGTGTGAATATATAGTTGGTGGGTCCGAGCTGTCGTGGCGGTAACATTTTTCACGAAATCTGAGGCCCTTTCGGTGGTTCCCGATGTCGGTGGAGGAATCATTATTTTGCGCGTAATAAGGAGGCATTTCCTTGCGTGCGGCCGTGGACCAGATGTCGACCTCTCCACGTACAGTCCACCAGATGCATGTCGATCGTTGACCATGTTGACCGAGCCACGCCGAGAGCACCGAGGCGGTGGGCGGCGGCGAGGCCTAGGAGGAGCGACACGGAGGCGGGGAAGACTTCGGCAGTTGTTTCCCAGCGGAGAATACGACTATACAAGGGTTTCTTGGTTAAATCGCCATCGCGGAGAATAACATCGGTGTGGGTGAGTAGAGGATGGCTAGGCCAGCGATGGGAATGCGGTGGGGCGGTGAGGCCTGCTGGCGGCTTGAACCCGTAGAAGGAAGGAAGGAGAAGCGAGCAGTCAGCTGGCGCTTGTTTGAGCGGCTGGAGCAGGAATAACAGATATTGAAGAAGCACGACGGCCGTTGGATGGAAATCCAACAGTCACTGCTTGTGCGTCAACCTTTTTTTAGGAAAGCCTCAAATTTGTTGAAAACAGCATACAGCCCATCTGCCATTATTTCTAATAATTTTCAGCCCATTTGCTAATTCTTAAGGTTTTTGTGGAGCCCATATTCTTTTTGTTAGCATTACAACCCAAATTGTGGCCACGGATAAAAAATTATACGAAATTTTGCATATTTCGGTGCGGTCCAAACTGTATTTAATCCCGTAATTTCGACTCACATTCAAACTGATTTTAAAAATAAATGTATATCAATATAAAATCCAACAAATTCTCCACGCATAATAATTAATGTAATTTAAAATCTTGAAATGAAAAAAAATATATTTGACACAAATTGCCGGTTTGAGATGTTTAAAAAATGTACATCCCATTTCTCATTACTGATGGGCCATTTTCTCGGCTAGTCGAATGAAAGCTCTCCTCGTCTTGAAAGATTTGCAGCCCAACAAGCCTGACAAAGCGACTTGCTTAGCAAATCACAAAAATACTGGGCTGTGGCCATGGACCCAGTATCGACCTCTCCACATACGATACTCTTCCGATGGAAGTCGTTCCTGACCACGTTGACCACACCGCGGAGAGCACCACGGCGGTGGGCGGCAGCGAGCCAAGGAAGGGGCGGCGGGCCGAGGAAAACAGCGGCGGTGGAAGCCCTTGCGGAGAGAATGCGATGGTTCTTTGGTTGGCTACGGTGTGAGGCTGCCCGTCGCCTTGAGAGGCACAGCCAGCGGTGGGAATAGTAGGTGGCGGTGAGGCGTCCGCGGCAGCACAACCCGCCACGGGAGGCAAGAGCATGCGTCACGACCGGCGCTGCTTTGGGTGCCTGGAGCAAGAAGATCGAGAGGTTGAAGAAGCACTCGGCCGTTGGATGGACATCGTCACGGTCCTTTGGAGCTAGAATCGTTCATATTGACTAAGTTGACAAAGCCCTCCATCCCGTCAACTTTGTTGGCCCTAAGTCATCCTCCACTATGGTGGGTCCCGGATAGCGAGGGTATTCATTTTTTTGTGCGTAATAAGGAGGCACTTCCTTGCGTGCGAAGATATAGTTGGTGGGTCCGACATGTCAGCGGGGGGAACATTTTTTCGCGAAATACAGAGGCCCTTCCGGTGGGTCCTAGCTGTCAGGTGGAGGATTCATTATTTTGCGCGTACACTCCACGGCCGATGGATGTCGTTCGTTGACCAAGTTGGCCAGGCCGCGCCGTGAGCACCGTGTCGGTGGACGACGGTGAGGCCTAGGAAGGGAATGACACGGAGCCGGGGAAGACTCGGCAATTGTTGCCCATGCGGTGAGAAATCTGAGGTTTCTGGTCGGCTGCCGTTGCGAAAAATAATAGGAGGTGGGGGCGATAGAGGAATGGCACTGGCCAGCAATGTAGTAGGGTGGGCGGTGCGGCTGTGCGGCAACCAACCCGGCCCGGAGGCGGGGCGAGCAGTCCACCGGAGCTGGTTTAGGCGCTGGAGCAAGAAGATCGAGATATTGAAGAAGCAACACGGCCGTTGGTTTAACATCCAGCAGTCTTTGCTTCTAGAATGGATCGTGGACTAAGTTGACAAAGCCAAAGTACCGTCAACCTAGTAGACCCACAAGTTAGCCTCCAAATCTGTCCCAAACAGCATACAACCCGAAATTCTAGCGATTCAAATTAATTTTAAATCTAAATATACCTTAATTTAAATTCAATGAAATTTTACCCTTTAAAAACAATGAAATTTAAAATATCAAAATTCGAAGAAAACAATATTTTGGAACTAATTATGCATTTGCTGTATTTTTTCATTTACAGCCCATTTATTATTACTTATAGCCCATTTTTATTACTTATAGGCCATTTATGGGCAAAATGCATCCGTCCTCGTCTTGAAAGATTTCCGGCCCATTGAGCGTAGAAAAGCAAGTAGGCCTCGTTGGTTATACGCAAAAAACAAAATAGCTGGCTAGCAATTTTAGAAAGGAAAAAAACAAAGCTGGGCTGGTCATGTGCTAAACATATGAAATAAAAGCACAGGCTAGATGGGCCCTGGTCCCTTTAGCCAGTTGATACCCTTCTCCGTCCCGAAAAAACAAAATTACTACAGGCTGCTTGAGTCCCTCTTGTCATCCTCACCATGTACAATCATCTCCTTATTCCTCTCGGTTGTTGACCATGTTGACAACACGGAGAAGCGGCGCTTTGTGGCGAACCAAAGCGGAGGGCGATGGTGAGGCCTCGTCTGAGAGCGAGCAGGAGGCAGGGCAGATCCTGACCCAGCCGTGGGAGGCGGGGCGAGCGGTCCCGTCGGCGCTGGTTTAGCTTTGGCGGCTCGAGGAAGAAGAGGCGAAGAAGCAGCGACAGGCGTTGAATGTCAATCAACGGTCAAGGTTGGCAGAATTGTTTGTTGACTAAGCGGACACCAAGTAGCATACTTTTTTATATAGGAAGAAAACTGCGAGGAAAATCGTTAAATCTGCCGTCCTCCTCGAGAGGCGTTAGCCACATAAGTGACTAGCACCCTTGGTTTTCAACAGAGAGGTCTTGGGTTTGAGTCGAGGAACTCTCAATTTGTCCTCCTTCCTTCCTGCAAAAAGGAAAGAAAATCAAAGACTTGGGAAGGTGTGAGAACAAGCTAGTGTACGATAAAGAGATGTTGTCGAGTTTTAGAAAAAGAAAGGCGTGCTCACTGTAGCTGGTTCGAATCAAACCTAGACTATGACTATATATGGTGCTATGCTACTCTGCAAGTAATGAAACTGACATATCTAACGTTCGCTTCTCCTCTTACATGCTTACTGCGCCTAGCATCGGAAGCTCGGCGCAGCAACCATGTCCGTGGCTGCTCGTCCACCTGCTCTTGAGCAACAACGGATATCGCCAAATCGCAACCCGTACCATCGCGTGTGGGTCTCATCACACCCTCGCGCCGCAGCGCGCGCCGCAACCGATTGCTCATCGCAACCCGCTGCCGTTGGTGTGGTGCCCTTGCTGCAAATCACGCGAGTCATCCGTCGCGTCTCAACCCCAATCCGCAACCCTGGCCGAGTCTTCTACAAATGCCCGAATCATGGGGTAATAATATGTTTAAGTGTTGTTCTGCAACTTTCAGTTGCTGATTTTTTTAATAGTTTGGTTGATGATCTACCAATTTGATTCGTGCAAAAGAGGGAAGATTCGTGTGATTTGTATTTCTGGGATGTTGCTGATGTGGGGGAATGCAACTAAGCTGATTATTTGGTTAGCCGAGGAATCCCAATACGAGCAGGTTGGGGTGTTGGACAATTAACTGAAGGAACGACACAAGAGGAAGATGCAGAGCAAAAGGTTAAAGATGCAATTCATCTAACCATGGCCAAGCAACAGCTGCTGAACGGCCTTGACAGCAATGGGGAGATGAAAGAGCTTGTGAAGATAATGGGAAAAATCGATGTGCTCTGTAGGATGATTGTCTCTTTATTTGCGATGTATGTAGCTTTTCGTGATGTATTGATAGCTACGACATGAGCACTTTCTTTGAAACTAGTAATGAATGAAACTTGTGTAGCATGCTGGGCGTAGTGTTGTGAATATCTAATTATTTCTATTAACGGAAATCAGGGGGTATCCCCTTTTGCTCATATAAATAAATAAATAGCAGAGGCCCTGTCGGGTCAGCTTTGTTCTCATTCAAAGACGTCGAGCAAATTGCAGTCCAACAGCAAACTATGTCATCAAATTCAAGTTCCACAGCCAAATATGAGTACAACTAAACAACAATTTCATCATTTTTAGTTGTCATACAATCACCAAACACAAATCAGCATACATAACAAGTGTTGTTCTCACAACAAAATACTAACCACATGTTCATCAGGTTTCAGTTGTCATAGCAAACACAATTTCACATAGTAGATAAAAAAAACGTCTTCTGATAGGCAAATACGACAAAAGCAATGTAATCATCATCCACAGCAGCAGCGTCAACATCTTCGCCATGTGTATCAGTCTGAATCATAATTCCCCATGGTGTCATCTTCTTCTTCGTCCTCAACGTCCTTGAACGTTGGCTTCTTCTTGATCAACTCTTGTATGTCCACAGCATGACAGGCAATCTTTTCGCTGGCATCATGGACGTGACGGTTCTCAAAGATATTAGGAACATCTGTGTTATCTTGTACATCAGGAGCAGTGTAAGCATCATCTTGTTGTGCAACTTCATTAAACGAATTCCTCTGCTCAAACCTTTGCAATACTCTCCAGTCATCGCTATGTGAAAATGTGTCATCCAAGAAAAATATCTGTGTTGCTTGATTTGCCAAAATAAAAGGCTCGTTGGTGCAGGCGCCGCCTTGACATTGATGGATTTGAAATAATCATCAGCTCTGGGTTTTGCGATCACGGAAAACAGGTTATACCAGCAATGACTGTGAGAACCACACACCAATGATCCTCGAAGCGGAGATATCTTGCAAGCTGAACAATATACATTATGTTAGCATACATTTCAGTTGTCTCTTTGTCATCGTATCCGTGCTCATGATGGCACTGTTTTGTGTCTTCTGCCTTCTTCTCGTGCAAGGGTGTTGTAGTGCACATCTCCAACAACGCAAGATTCATAATGTCTTACCAGTATCGGGACCCATTGCTAGTGAGTAAAGGGCATCATCAACTGCCTGCCCATCCTCCACATCTTCTTAACCAATGGTTAGAAAATAGACAAGTTGATCATCTTATGTACTCAATATATTAAAAAAGCGGCGATGCACTTCAAAAGCTTACATGGTTCTTGAACCATTTACATAAATCCTGCCATAACCAGTTTGTCAATGTTTCTTGGATTTTGCGGCGTAACTCCTCTTTGTAGATGCTGCACACCATAGTGATCGCGTCAAACATCTAAATATATAAGAATGTGCTGCAAGTTTAGTAGATTACGATGTATAAGCTGCAGTACTGCACTTACTTGATATAAGGTAGTATCTCAGGATAGTTATTCAACACATACCAACCCATTTTGTCCAAATCTTTAGGTTTGTCCTCTTGTCGACTCTTCCCTATAACTCGAACAGAATAATCGAAAACATTGAGCCCGGGATTGTCTTCACCCACCTCTTTGCTAAGCTGATCAGCTGTTTCAATGTATTTTGAGCAGAATGTCAACGCTTCTGTAGCAATGTAGGCCTCTGCAATGGAACCCTCGGGTCTAGCTCTGTTCCTAACATAGCCCTTGAAAGTGCCTAGCCGTCTTTCAATAGGGTACATCCAGCCATACTGTACTGGACCTGTAAGTAGTTCCTCATCAGGTTGATGAACAACCAAATGTACCATCTCATCAAAGAAGGCTAGAGGATATATCTTCTCAAGGTCGCATAGGATAGTTGGTATCTTGTCTCTAAGACGCTCTAAAGCATCTATCCTGATATTCCTACTGCAGAGTTCCCTGAAGAATTGTCCCAACTCTGCAACTGCTCTGTAGAAGTCAGGGCGGCCCAATCCTCTAAGGATAACAGGTAAAACCCTAGTCATGAGTTTGCAACCCTTGTACCTTGTTTCCATCTGCACTGACTCTCCTTTCAAGGTTGGAAGAAAATCCATGTGGGAATCTCACACGTGACAGGACCTCGCAGAATTCTTTTCTTTTTACCTTGTCCAAGACGTACACAGTGGTGCCATATCCGTGGTTTACCTTCATCTTGCACTGCAAATCCTGTCGATACCAGTGTGTCAAATCAATCCTAGATTTTAAGGTATCTTTCGTCTTGCCTTCAATATTAAGAAGTGTGCCGATAATGCTGTCACATATATTTTTCTCGATGTGCATCACATCAAGAATATGCCGCAGATCAAATCTTTCCAATACTTCAAGTCCCACAAAGTGGACTGCGGGTAAACAATAATCTCTCTTCGCCCTGCCACGCTTCCTTTTCCGCTACCATTATCGGGATGGTTTCACTGGTGTAATATGCTGACCTTCTCTAATTCCACTTGCAACTCATCGGCGGTGAGCCTCTTTGGCGCATCACGGTTTTCATGCTTTGCATTGAACACATGTCTTGATATTTTCTAGGAGGCGGCTTGTCCTTGGCAAGAAGCAGCGGTGTCAATGTAACAGATCTTGCTAAGTATTGCGTATGACAGTGATTCTGTCTGGCGAACACATGCATTGTAACCATGTGTCGTTACATACGACATAGTGCCCAAAGCCGGATAATCATGGATGCACCAAATTATAACAGCACACAGAAAGAAATCAGCTGGTGGGCTGCTATATAGGTCTCGAGTGAGAACACGCTTCCATAGCTGTTGAAGTTCCTCCACAAGAGGCTCCATGAACAAATCAAAATCCTTTCCAGGACTTTCTGGACCTGGGATGAGCAAGGCCATCATGTAGTTTGATTCTTTGGTGCATACATTTGGAGGCATGTTGTAAGGATAACAAGCTTGGCCACATGCTATATGTGGCGCTCTAGTAGCCAAATGGGTTAAATCCATACGAAGCTAAGCCAAGTCTAATGTTTCTCGGTCGTGACAAACTCTTTGTGTTTATCATTGAAGCTTTTCCACTCACTACCATGAGATGGATGGCTCATTACATTCGATCTCTGTACTCCTGGTTCCTAGAATGCCACAGTACATCCTCTCTTGTTTGACATCATGAAACAACCTTTGCAATCTTGGTGTAATTGAAAATGTCTCGAGAACATTATGAGGAATCCTCTTCACTGCATCGCCATCTTTCCATCTTGATGATTTGCATTTGGGCATTCACTTAAGTTGGCATAATCCTTCGGAACAGAACACAATTATTCTTACAAACATGGATCATATCATATCCAATTCCAGCTGCGAAAGAAATTCTTCATTTCTTTGTAGGTGTGTGGCAGCTCGGCGCATCTGGGAAAGATTCGCGGAAAGCAGCCAACATCGCATCGAATGATTTGTTGGTCATCCGCTCAGATGTCTTCACCTGAAGAAAGGTGACCATAGCTGAGAATACTGACAGCTTATTTCCTAGGGTGACAGCAACGTTGCATTGTTCCAACATGCGGGCCCACCATTTTTCTTCTGCAGGTGAAAGTTCACAGAATGCACGAGCATTTCGTAGCATTGTTTTAATGTTGGTCAATCTCACTGGCTCCGCCACCACCACCACCTCCTCCTCTTCCACCTGAGCATTAGGCAGATCAAGATGGTGATCTGCTGCTTCCACGTAGTCAATAACATTGACGTTCACAGCTTCACCATGATGAACCCACCTAGTATATGTGACCGACATCCCATACAAGTGTATATGATTTTGCACAGTTGGTTAGGGTCTTGTAACTGAATTCATACAAGCTGCTACCTTTGGCGAGCACATCTGATTTCAGACCACCGTACTCAGCTCGACAAAGTTCATGAAGTTTTCAACCCCTCGACATATGCAGCGGAGAATCTTGACGAAGTTATCAAGTCGTGTCCATCATTGAACATACAAATTAGTTCTTCTACTAGATATTACAGGAAAAACATATATGCTTTTTAAGAAGTCTAGAAAAAAATACCTAGGTCGATGTCTAAAGCTATGGCAAGATATTTGGACGAGCAGATCTAAATGTGAAATATATGTAAAGCTAATTCAGCAAATATATTTGAGTGCCAAATTATGGCAGGCTGTTTCAGCGATCAATGAGGCCGAGCACACAGCAATCGAACTATCGAAGGCCATCGCAGCAACAAAGATCGAGTATAAAGCGGTGTAGAGCTATTTCACCTAACAGATTGGCTACTAGACCATGGCAATCGTCACAATAAATATATGGCAGGATATTTTAGCAACTAATTGGCCTTGGCATGCCATCTCAGCTAAGCAGATTGAGTGCGAGCAGGGCAAGGAAGCTTCTTCTGTGAGCATATTGACGATAAACTACTTGGCAGACAGTGAGATTAACAGCGTCTATCGGTGACATTCAGCGCCACACCGACATGAGCGGGGCCTCGGTCTAGAATCGCGTATCATGGGAGAAGCTGACCGCCGTCGTCTCCACCTGACGTCGCCCGGCGATGGCGGCGCTGACGCCGTCGCCTCCACAAACGTAGCAGAGGTGGCGGCGGCTGAAGGCAGGAGTCTCTGAGCGTCTTGTGGGGCGAGAGGATCGCTGAACATGGCCCGGCGTATCGGCCTTGGCGGGGAAGGAAAACTTTAGGCGCAGCGAATGGAGTGGAGGGACGGGGGAGGGGTTTGGGGAATATATTGGCTAGTTGGCCAAAGGCGGTTGAATCGGTTGGGGAATTTTTGGGTGTGGGGATTTTTCGCGGTGGGCGGGGAGTTTAGCGCATGGTCGGTTTCTCAAGTGCAGTCCCGTGTCGGTGAAGAGCAAGCGAAGCGCGTTCGTTTGCGTGAGCGTGTGCAGGACCAAGCGTGTGTGGGGTGCAATGCGACGCGACAGTGTTGTGAGTGTACGCATTTTTCCTTTTAAACTAGGTGCTTCACCCTAAAAAAATCTGTTGCTTGCGCGATCCATCGATACTACTACTAATGTCGGTAATCCCAACTAAAGCAGTAGCGGCGGGTCTTTTCTCATGCGATATCTTTGGGAGGTTGGCTTAGTTGGGTTTTTAGGAATGAGTAATGCCACACCTCGTAATCCCGATTACGTAATTAACATAATGTGAAACGTGTGAGCTGTTGATTGTAGATTGGGGGGAGGGAGGGGCCCACCACGATGAAAATCAGGGGAGGAGAGAGAGAGGCTGTCGGTGTCAAAACCGGCGGATCTCGGGTAGGGTGTCCCGAACTGTGCGTCTAGGCAGATGGTAACAGGAGACAAGGGACAATGTTTTTACCCAGGTTCGGGCCCTCTCGATGGAGGTAAAACCCTACTCCTGCTTGATTAATATTGATGATATGGGTAGTACAAGAGTAGATCTACCACGAGACCGGAGAGGCTAAACCCTAGAAGCTAGCTTATGGTATGATTGTTGTTGATGTTGTTGTGTCCTACGGACTAAACCCTCCGGTTTATATAGACACCCGAGGGGGCTAGGGTCACACAGAGTCGGTTACCAGGAAGGAGATCTACATATCCGTATTGCCAAGCTTGCCTTCCACGCCAAGGAGAGTCCCATCCGGACACGGGACGAAGTCTTCAATCTTGTATCTTCATAGTCCAACAGTCCGGCCAAAGGTTATAGTCCGGCTGTCCGGATACCCCCTAATCCAGGACTCCCTCAGTAGCCCCTAAACCAGGCTTCAATGACGATGAGTCCGGCGCGCAGATTTGTCTTTGGCATTGCAAGGCGGGTTCCTCCTACGAATACTTCATAAAAGATTTTGAACACGAGGGTCGTGTCCGGCTCTGCAAAACAATTTCCACATACCACCGTGGAGAGAATTATATTTCCTCAAATCTATCCTGCTGACGTATTCTGTAGCGTGACACCACACCACGGCCAAGCCTTTATTCGAGTCATTTTTACCCCCCACCTCAGCGTGTTTCGCGAGGCGGTTTCCTTGGCACGTCTTGTCGAAGCAGAGATCGTGTCCCCCTTATTTATGGCATTCTCATCAACACGGACGTGGGTAACCCAATCATGCCCGTTGGTATATCCCCTCAACCAAATGTAAGTCCCAAATGTTCACAAGGAGGGCTCTTGGTATTCAAACTCTTTATAAAGAGACCAAGGCCTTACTCTTTTCTGTCTATCTCAATCGAACCCTCCTCCCGCCTCGAGTTCCAGCACCCGAAGCTTCAGATTTAGGCGCTTCAGACCTTTGATGATGTCCGGATCCAGCCTTCAAGGCCGATGGATGCCTTCCACCGTCACGGGGGAAGACGTACTAAAGCTAAGGGAGGCCAGCCGGCGAAATCCCGCATAGGCTGCCTGCTCAAGGGCAGGTCATTCCCACTCCTAAGCCTGCTGAGAGCGTCGTGTTCGTATCTCACTTCCTCTGAGGGCTAGGCTTCGCGCCGGACCCCTTCATGAGGGGGCTCAAGTTCTATTATGGGCTGGAATTCCACGACTTAGCTCCGGAGTCTATCCTCCATATTTCATCGTTCATCGTCGTGTGTGAAGCCTTCCTCCATATCACCCCTCACTTCGGACTGTGGCTCTAGACCTTCAAAGTGGAGCCGAAGATGGTCGAGGGATGGCACATGGAGTGCGGAGGCGCTGTAATAAGAGTGGTTTTATATCACAGCTCCTAGGGGTACCAAGTGGGTGGCTCCGCCTGCTTTTCGCTCGGGTTCCCCGCCACGACTAATGTCATGGGTCAACAAGGGGCTAGACTGGGGGCCAGTAAAGGATGTGCCCCTATTGCTGAGCCGCATCCGAGATCTCCTAGAGAGAGATGTCAGTCTGGTCACGGTGATGCAGGTCATGTTAATTCACCGAGTTCTGCCCTGCAAACGTCGTCCGCTCCGCCTGTGGGAGTTCAATCCGGAGGGACCGCGAGCTGTTCAACATTTTCTTGGCATGACGCCCATGGAGATGTACAAATTGTTCTTCGGACCACAAGTGATGTGTCCGGACCCTACCGAGGACGCAGGCCTGAGCTGCAATCGTCCGGATACCCAAGTAAGTAGCCCTGTGCCCGAACACGCCATTCGTTTTGTTTTTATCATCGCACTTAAAAGAGCTGTTCTTGAACCAGGGGTGGATAGGGAAGGCAAAGTTGATCAGGTGTCCGGCCCCTCTTCCTGAGACCTCGCCAGATCCTGTGTTAACCCGGATGCTGGAGATCGCACCTTTGGAAGAAGATGAAGGGGGAACAAGGAAGCTACGGCCTCCATAAAGGAGGTTGTCCGGAAGGGAGGAATCCAAAATTCCTTTCCTCAGGGGAAGAAGAGGACCGCCTCTGAAGACCCGGAGACAATGGTCTCAAAGCGGGGGAAGAAATCTTCGCCAGAGGGTCCTGCACCGGGGGATACCCCGGTCGTACTATACCCTCAACAGGATCAGCCCTCCACCGAGCCGTAAGTAAAAGGGTGTTTAATAATGAGAGAAATCCTTGCTTTACTTCTGAGGAAAGTAACCGAAGAATTTATCTTGCAGTTCGGATCTCAACCCCTCTCAGCAGAGCTCGTCTTCAGGGGATCTTCTTCCAGAGATGATGGAGAGCGGAACGCCTCCCCCTGCCATACTGCCTCATGAAGCGGGCGACCCCGAGGTGTCGTCGCGGAGGGTTTTTCCTGATCTGGCAAGGCCAGAAGGTAGTATGGCCACCAGAAGCCCTCAGTGCCCGGCTTTTGAAAAAAGCCATTTAGGTAGTCCGGCACCGTCTGGTGTGCGGTCGGAGGTACTGAAGGATCTGCTACGGCGAGCGTCTGTTTCAGAAGAGCACCGTACGTTGATGGGTATGGTAATTGAAAGGATTTCGTCCACGGAGAGAGGGTTGCATGAAGCTGTCAAAAGTCTACTAACAGGTTTTGAGGTACGTGAAATGGTGTACCTTTTGATAGTGCCGCATGTTTTAAGATGCGTCTTGTGTAGATAGTAGCCCCTGAGATTCTGGGTGCTGTCGAAGATGACAGTGCGCAGAGGATCATAGTCCCAGGTATAAGTTTAACGCCTCAATATGCAGGTACCGAAGTGTCCGGTGGCCAACAAAACTGATGAATTTGCCGAGTTAAAGCGGCAGCTTGACGTGGCAGATGCTGACATCGTGCTTGTTAACAAGCGTCTTGACGAGGCACAAGGTATGTGATTTCTCCGGAGACACATGGTAAGAGGAGCCTGATGCCAATATCTTATAACGTGTATGCTTAATGTAGATGGGGCTGCCGCCATGGAGAACCTTCAGGCAGAGCTTGCCCGAGCCAAAGAACAAGCCAGAAAAAGCGATGCGGCTGCCAAAAAGGCGGGTGAGGAGCTAAAAGCCGAACAGGCTGCTCACTGCCAAAGCAAGGAGGAGACGGCCAAGATGGCTGTGAAGTTGAAGAACGCTGCTGACCGTTGCAAGCTTCTTGAAAAGGAAGATCAGGCGAGGCGGACAGACCTGGAGAAGGCCACGACGGCGGCCAAGGATACTCGTTCTGCAATGAGAGCGATGAAGGAGGAGCTGCGTCAAGCCGGAGATATTGCGGCTGGGAAGCCCTTTATGCTGCGGATGAGGTTCGGAGATCCCAAAAATGCTCCTTTGGACTGGATGTGGAGTTCTGCGGACGCATATCTGGAATTAGCGGCGAGCGCTGCTGATGCGGCCGAACACTTCCGAGATCAAAAGGATCATGAAGTGAAAAAGATGTTATGGTCACAATTCAACAATCCGGAGTGTCCGCTTCCATTGACTGATCGGCTGGTCGATTGGGCCGAGCTGAATAGATTGTCCGGACTTGCCATGAGATATGTCGTGGATCATCTGTGGCCGGAAAGACCAAAGTTGAACAGTTATTTTAGCTTGGTGCAGCAGTTTCTTGGTGCGGTGCCGTATATCAACGTGATGAAGAGGTCAGCATGCGTGGAGGGTGCGCGGATGGCCCTTGCCCGTGTCAAGACATACTGGGCAGAGATGGTGGCCACCGTCGTTGCAGCCCAAGATTCGGACGAAAGCCGAGTACCTGCCAAGCACTACTTTCAAGAAGTTCTGGAGGGCGCTCATTTAATAGAGACGCAGTGCTCGAAGGATATTATGTTCGAATGACATGTATTCTTATTGAAAACAATATTTTTCTGAAATGTAGGAGCTTTTTATACTTGTGCCTGCAAGAATTATAAAACCTCCTGTGCGGACGTTAATGTATATATGTATATAACCTGAAAGATGGCAGTCGTCGGCTTCAGCCCCGCACGCATATAATGCGGGGGTGTTCGCAAAAGGCGCATTTTCACACTTGATCCAATGTCTTGGTCCTATTAATGAGGTGATGGTGCGACGAACTAGGCAATCGGACTATAATGCTTTATCACTTTCACTTAGCCATATGAGTTTGACAAGTGGGGCTACTATATAGCCCCTGGTGGCGTGGCGCTCACCCGAATTAGGGGCGCGTGTGTGCCCGGCAGGGATACTGCCCTTCGTCAAGGCGGAGGAATCCCGAAGATTCCGCTAGGTCATCGAGTGGTTGACCAGTCTCACGCTATATCATGACAATCAGTTTTCGGCTTTCTCTACTGAGGTGCTCACTGGCTGAACCGGGGCACAATTGCGATAGTTCTCCTGGTGCCGCCTTAGCGATAAGCGGGCGTAAGGCAGCAAAACACGGAGTCGGGCAAACACAACATTTGACCAAAGACATGATTCAGAGCTGATGCATATAAGGCCAAACTCGCGACGCCGAACACTCCCTAAGGTATTCGGTCTTTATGATTTTAAACGGGCTGAACAGTGCCCTTTGTAATAAGCCCCTGGTGTCCCGGTACATGCAATATTCTGACGTGGCCACATGCCAAGACGCCAACCTCCCTCTCGGTTATACTGAGAATCCGGGGGATATGTATCAACAAGAGACAGTAAAAAAGGTTTACGCAGGGTCTTAATCAAAAAAGAATCCTTGGAACGGGTACCTGCTGCACGTCTGCGCCTGTGTCTCCGTTGTACCGTATCCTGGACGGGTGTAGCACGATGATTATCTATAAAAGAGAGGTACTTAGTTGAAAAAGTAGTCATGCCAAATGTGTGTTATACTGAATGAACAAAGTATAATTGAAGAAGGGTAAAATTGAGCCTTATTGCCGCCTGTTTATATGCGCGGAGCCCCTTGTATAGGGGTATATAGCTATCCAACCTTTATCAATTATATGGCTATGCTGGACTCGTCTAGTCGTGTCTGTGGTCTTGACGACCTGTTAGATGCTCTGGTTGGCGAGGACGTTTTAGTGTGTGGCCGCCAAGGCTGCCGCACAGTCTTCTGCGCGCGACGAGCACTCAATATTTCCCTTTAATGAAATGATGCCTCGTGGACCGGGCATCTTAAGTGTGAGAGACACATAATGCGGTATTTCGTTAAAGCGAGCGATAGCTTCGCGTCCCAGTAGTGCTTGATAACCACTTTTAAACGGAGCGATGTGGAAGACTAGCTTTTCGCTAGGAAGTTATCGGGGGAGCCAAACATAACTTCTAGTAGGAGGGAGCCTGTGCAATTGGCCTCTGGGCCTGGCATTTCTCCTTTAAAGGAAGTATTGCTATGGCCGATTTTTGTTGGTTCCATCCCCATTTTGCGGACTGTGTAATGATATATCAGGTTTAAACTACTGCCGCTGTCGGTGTCAAAACCGGTGGATCTCGGGTAGGGGGTCCCGAACTGTGCGTCTAGACGGATGGTAACAGGAGACAAGGGACACGATGTTTTTACCCAGGTTCGGGCCCTCTCGATGGAGGTAAAACCCTACTCCTTCTTGATTAAAATTGATGATATGGGTAGTACAAGAGTAGATCTACCACGAGCAGAGAGGCTAAACCCTAGAAGCTAGCCTATGGTATGATTGTTGTTAGATCCTCTGGGACTAAAACCCTCTGGTTTATATAGACACGGAGAGGTTAGGGTTACAGTCGGTTACAATGGTAGGAGATCTACATATCCATATCGCCAAGCTTGCCTTCCACGCCAAGGAAAGTCCCATCCGGACACGGGACGGAGTCTTCAATCTTGTATCTTCATAGTCCAGGAGTACGGCCAAAGGTTATAGTTCGGCTATTCGGACACCCCCTAATCTGGGACTCCCTCAGTAGCCCCCGAACCAGGCTTCAATGATGATGAGTCCGGCGTGCAGATTTGTCTTGACATTCAAAGCGGGTTCTTCTCCAAATTCCATACACTGTTGAATAATGGCCAACACGGTGAATGTTTGCTCCTGGGCTTCCACGCCCAATAATGGCCATCTTCCACGTGTCAAGCGAATGCAAATAGCAGGGTGTTTTTCATTTACCCCCTAGAGTGCGCAAATGAGCTGCCTATAAAAAAGCGAGATTTAGATCCGAATCACACCATCATCCCTTCACAAGCATTCATCGGGCGCATCAAGCGGAGATCCATTCCATCATGGCGGTCGACACAACTCCTCCTCTCGCCCTCCCAGCCCTCGGCTGGAGATTGGGAGTGATGCTCAAATCCCTTGCAGTGAGCTAGTGGCGCTCAAGCCAAGGGTTTTCCCCCAGCCTACATGGTCCCGGTTCGAGCAGGCTTGCCACCTATAATGGTGGAGAGCAAGCGGAGATCGTCCCAATCCCTCCTAAGGAGGCGGGTATGCCTTGTCCCTTATTTGATAAGAGGGCTCGGTTTCCAATTCATCCGTTTCTCAGGGGCTCCACAGGTTCTCGACCTCGGTTGCATAACCTTATGCCTGCCTCCATATTGCATATTGCGGGCTTCGTAGCCCTTTGCGGGCTGTGTTTTGGGCATCGAGGCTCATTTCGCGCTGTGAAAGAAGCTGTTCTGCCTTGTGCCCCGTTCTTAGGAGGGGTCGATATATCAAGTGGGCGGGCGAACTATGGCGCATCGCGGGACCAGATATCTATCCGGAACCCCAAGGAAGGCGCCCGAAGACTGGCCTTCAGAATGGTTTTATATAGAAGATGTCCCCCTGCCGGACCCTGTTCGGATCGACCTCCCTGAGTTCAATAATGCTCCTTTGAAGAAGGGCCTAAGCTGGCGTCCACGGAGCCCTTAGAGGGAAAATGACAAGGATGTCCTTTACCTGATGAGCCGAATAAGGTTGTTAGCTCATTCCGGACTGACCATGATTGGGGTCATGGCCACATGCATTATGCGGGGGGTACAGCCGCTTCATTATAGAGGCCACCCCATGTGGGATTTCAACGGGGAGGATGATGCCACCCGCTGCGGCCGTAAGGGGCCAGGATCGGTTGCCGCTCTGACGAAGATCTTATCCGCATTGTACAAAGGAGAAGAGGAGGAATTTCTCCGTGTCAATCCACAGGGCGGATTTTCTATGCACAATCCTCCAATCTGGGTAAGCGGACACTTTCTTTGTGCCCATTCGTTCCATATTCCCATAGTCAAGTACCTTATCTTGTGATTTCGACGCAGGAATTGCGCCGGGCCGTAAAGGATATAAACATCCCTCCCCCACAAACCGAGGATATGGAACGGTCCCTCGATCCGGCCTCCCAAGAGGATCCGGACATATCCGTGGAGCTGATCGATGGGGTATTTCACCAACTGAGCATCGACAATGCCTTGGTGGCCATTACAGCCGATTATCCTGGACTGCTCCCCGCCTCACAAGTAATCGAGACCGAAGTCCTAATTCTTCGAAGATGATCCATCTGTGCTTATTTTTTATCATAGTATCCAATTGTGTTTCGCAGGGGAGGATCTCGAGGCGGAATGCCGAACCTGCGGCGACTAGCCAACAAGGGACCGCGAGGGCGGGTAGGCTAAAGAGACACGCAGTCCGGGTCGAGGCACCGGCCGCAGCCTTGATGAAAGCGCTGCCTTATTCAATGTATTATTCTTTGATGCATACTAGCGCCGTGCTCTCCTTTTTTAGGAAAAGAGGCTCTTGAGACTCTATCCGGAGAGATTGCCGATCGAGCCTCCACCAGCCAGGCTCCAAAGCCAGGTCGAGCGAGAGGCACACACGAGGCATCGTCGGACCTCCTCCGACGAGAGGATCTTGGACGGACTATCCGCCACCAATTCTGAGGTGGAGAGTGCCATGAATCCTGGCGTCGCGGACAGTTCTTCGTGGCGCTTGTTTCTCCCAAGAGGCATTAGATGCCTTCAATTCGGGAGATGTGTACCTCCGTGCCGCTCAAAATGGTCTAGCCAGAGCCACGGAGCAGTATGTAAAAGACATACGGGTGAGAGAATTTGATGGTTATATATGTGTCGAGCCCCGAGACTTGAAATAGTTAGAATAACTGATTTAAGGATCATTTTTATCTGAGATCTTACAAAAGAATACCCAACTGTCCCGGAGCTGGAAGACTGCAAAGCCCAACTTGAGGCCGCACTAGCAGCGGCGAGGAGACAAGGAGACTCCCTACGGTAATATACACTTGAAGATAAGTATGTTGTGAAGTGCGGCGGCGTGTGCCGTCGACAATATTATTGCAGATGGCGCGAGTAGATCCGGACAAGCAATGACTCTTGTGTCGGTTAAAGGCGGCGAGGCGTGCTTACGAGGTGAGGCGGAGAAGAATAATCTCCAAGATGCCAACACCCAGCTGGGCGAGAACTAAAGGATGTTCGTGCCCGGTTAGCCGGACTCCGTGAAGGAGAATCTCTGGCTTGACGGCATTTTTAGTAAGTGCTTGAGCGAACTTTTAAAAAGAGTTGGCGAGGAAGTCGACTAACAGATTTATATGCGTAGGTATGCTCACAGGTCTTCCTGCGGAGAAATGCCGGTTCTATGGGTGACCTTCTTCGAGCTCTTACAAGCTGCAGACGAGTTCGGCGGTGATGAAACAAGCGTCGCCCAGGCCTTGTGGCCATCTGTCTCCATGCCGAAGGCCTTGGAGAGCTTGCGAGAGAGCTTAAGGAGCTGGCGGCGCTTCGATTATGGAAGATATCGGCCTGCCGTCGAGGCGCCGAGGAGGCTGGGCCATGGTGAAGGCGTGGTACGAAGGCTGACCCAAACCACATGGCGAGTCGGACTGTGGGGCCGATGGGAAGGAGATCCTGTGAGCTTAGTGTATGGCCAAGTAGAGTTGGCATAAATATTCCAACAGGACTGTAAACTAGACAGCCTGTTGGATGGTATTGAAGAGGAATATGCTCAGTCAAATTGAATATGTAATTTAAGATGACATGTAAAATTCCTTCTAGCCGGATTGTAGATCGTTTGTCATGGCGGACCTTTTCGCTTCAACCTCGGGACCCGATAGTCCGGAGTGTGTCCGAATACCCTCTCGGTTATGTAAGAACCGGGGCATGCATGGAGACCAGGCGTAGGGGTCATTAGTGCTTGAACAGACAAGTGCCCAACTAGTTATGTTATATTACATGGTTAGTAAGAAACATCTTCCAGGGAGAATAGTTCCGTTAGGGGTTCCTTTCCCTGGGAGGCATGCCCTAAAGTGCATGTCCGGACTGCGAAAAAAGCGGAAAAGCATCTGGGGGCAGATAAATAAACAAGTGAAAATCATCTTTAGTTCACCGACCGAATATTCCCTTAAGAATGCTAGCTTTCGGCTTCACCTAGTCTAAGGTACACATCCGGCTGACCCGGCAGTAACAATCGCAGAGGTGCTCCCTTTACCGCCTAGCCGAACAATCGGGAACGTAGGGGTAAGCACAGGAGCCAGGCAACCCAGCTTGGCCTAAACTTAAGTCATATCGATGCATATAATGGTGAATAAAAGGTACATGCGGAAGTGTGACACATGTGTTGGGCATGAAGCCCGTATAAATAATCTTACATTAAAGAAGCCCCAGGTATAATGGCGCTGAATAGCGCGTCAATTGTGTCTTGAACAAAGCGCGAGCGAGCCCTTAAAGGCCGTAAGAGAAAGGGAGGAGAAGGAGAGAAATATAAGACAACTAATGTGTAAAAATAGGCGAGAGGAAGGAGGCGAACACAGAATCCGGCGCTAGGCGTAGAATCTTGAGGAGGCGGGCTGCGTTCCATGGGTTAGGCTCGAGTCGGTTATCCGATGCATCTCATGGGCAGATGCGCTCCACCAGTTAGGACTTGGTAGATAATAAAGGGACCTTCCCATTTGGGCTTGAGTTTGTCATTTTCTTGTCCGGTAGGCGTAGAACTAACTTCGCCAACATTGTAAGTTTTGGCCCGTACTTCTGCTTTGATATCTTGAGCCTCTGTTGATAGAATGCGAGCGGGCTTTTACCACGTCATGCTCCTCCTCCAAAGGCGTCAAACTATCCTACCGATCGATTTGGCTTCTCTTTCTTCGTACATGCGCGCGAGGTGAGTCATGAATTATGTCATGAGGCAGAACCGCCTCTGCGGCGTATACCATAAAGAATGGTGTGAATCCGGTGGTGCAATTGGCGTGGTCCGCAGCCCCTAGATCTGGTCGAGCTCCTATACCCGGTGCGTGTTAGATTCCTTGAGGACCGCACTAATCTGGGTTTGATGCCGCTTATGATTAGACCATTTGCTCGCTCAACTTGACCGTTAGTTTGTGGGTGCTAGACTGAAGCATAGTCGAGCTTGATGCCCATGTTTTTGCACCAGAGTTTGACCTCATCGGCCGTAAAGTTTGTGCCGTTATCGGTGATGATCTTTGTGGGGACGCCGTAGCGGTGTCGACCCACGATATGAAGTCTATCACCGGTCGGATTGGCCGTCTTAACCGGCTTGGCCTCTATCCATTTGGTGAATTTATCCACCATGACCAGTAGGTATTTTTCCTTGTGGGTTCCTCCTTTAAGGGGTCCAACCATATCAAGCCCCCAGACCCTGAAGGGCCAGGTGATGGGTATGGTTTGGAGGGCGGTGGGTGGCATATGGCTTTGGTTAGCAAAGAGCTGGCAACCGACGCATCATTGGACTAAGTCCTGAGCATCTGCCCGGGCCGTCGGCCAATAAAATCCTGTACGGAAGGCCTTGCTTACAAGGGCCCGGGCTATGGCGTGGTGCCCGCCGAGTCCGGCATGAATTTCAGCCAGAAGATTCCGCCCTTCCTCTTCGGAGATACACCTTTGAAGGACTTCGGTGGTGCTTTTCTTATAAAGATCTCCCTCATGGACTTTATAGGCTTTAGATCGCGGCACTATGCAGCGTGCCTCGTTTTGGTCCTTGGGAAGTTCTGCCTGGTTAGGTAGGCTAGGAATGGATTACATCCGCGGGCAATGACTGCCATTATTACGTGGGCTGAAGGTGTTGCCGTTGGCGAGCCTCTGTTGTGTCGAGAATGTTGGTGTCGGGCGGTGTGGTTGGGCCGGGCTGTTATTTCGGACTCCTTCCCATATACGGATGGCTTGAACATCCTCTCCAAGAAGATATTGGGGGGCATCGCTTTGCGCCAATCGTGCCAAGGCGTCTGCTGCCTGATTGTTTTCCCGGGCTATATGGTGAAATTCAAGCCCCTCGAACCGAGCTGACATTTTTAGGACAACGTTGCGATAAGCTGCCATTTTCGGATCCTTGGCATCAAAGTCTCCATTTATTTGAGACATCACGAGGTTCGAATCCCCGCGCACCTCTAGGCGTTGAATGCCCATGGAGACTGCCATCCGGAGACCATGTAGAAAGGCCTCGTATTCGGCTGCGTTGTTGGAGTCTGTATACATTATCTGGTCTGAATTGAAGCTGTATCTCCTGTTGGGGACGTCGAGCAGCGCTTGACCCCAGACCAGCCAACATTTTGGAGCCGTCGAAGTGCATAATCCAGTTGGAATATGTGCCGTACTCTTTAGGGAGTTCGGCTTCAGTCCATTCGGCGACAAAGTCGGCCAAAACTTGCGACTTAATAGCTCGCCGTGGCTTATAGGTTATTTCGAACGTGAGGAGCTCAATGGCCCATTTGGCAATCCGGCCCATCGCGTCGCAGTTGTTTATAATATCGTTAAGAGGTACTTCGGAGGCTACTGTTATCGAACACTCTTGAAAGTAGTGTCGCAGCTTCCGGGATGCCCTGAACACCGCGTACGCTATCTTTTGGTAATGCGGGTACCGCGACATGCATGGAGTGAGGACAGTGGACACGTATTAAACTGGCTTTTGAAGGGGGAATTTGTATCCGTCTGTTTCTCGTTCGACGACGAGCACTGCGTTTACAACTTGATAAGTTGCCACAATGTATAATAGCATTGGTTCGCCGATGTTAGGCGCGGCCAAGACCGGGTTTGTTGCCAATATGGCTTTTATTTCCTCGAGTCCGGCCGTGGCGGCATCCGTCCACTCGAAGTGTTTGGTGCGCCAGAGGAGGCGATAAAGGGATAATGCCTTTTCTCCCAATCGGGAGATAAAGCGGCTTAGAGCCGCCACGCATCCGGTCAATTTTGTATTTTTTGAGGTCCTTTGGGATATCAATTGTGTGAGCTTCGGATCTTGGCTGGGTTTGCTTAAATTCCTCTACGGATACAATGAAGCCAGGAGCTTTCCGGTTGAGTACGCAAAAGCGCATTTTCGGGTTAAGCTTGATGTCATATGTTGGAGGTTATCGAATGTGAGCCTCAAGTCGTCTACTAGAGTTTCGACATGCTTGGTTTTGGCGACCACGTCATCTCGTATGCCTCCACTGTTTTGCCGATCTGGTTGGCGGACATATACGAATCATGCGCTGATATTTTGCGCCGGCGTTTTTGAGCCGAAGGGCATTGTGTTAAGCAGAATGGGCGTATGGGGTGATGAATGCCGTTGCGGCTTGATCTGGCTCTGCCATCTTAATTTGATGGTAGCGCGGTATCGTCGAGGAAACACAATGAATCGTGTCCTGCGGTAGCATCGATAATTTGATCGATCGGGGGGAGGAAGGATCCTTTGGGCAAGCCTTGTTGAGGTCCTTGAAATCGGCGCATAGGCGCCAGGATTTGTCCTTCTTTGGTACCATCACCAGGTTTGCTAGCCAGTCCGGATGTTTTATAGCTCTGATGAATCTGACCTCCAGTAGTTTGGCTAGCTCCTCTCCCATGGCTTGTCTCTTAGGTTCAGAGAAGTGCTGAAGAGCCTGCTTGAATGGCTTGAATCCTTTTAGGATGTTTAGGCTGTGCTCGGCTAGCCGGCGTGGGATTCCTAGCATGTCTGAAGGGTGCCCGGAAAAAATGTCCCAATTTTCGCGTAAGAATTCTCGTAGTGCCGCGTCTACATCAGGGTTTAATTGCGCCCCGATGGAGGCCGTTTTTGTAGGGTCCGTTGGATGGACTTGGAATTTGACTATTTCATCCGCCGGTTTAAAGGAGGTGGACTTGGATCTTTTATCAAGTATCACATCGTCCCTGTTCACCGTGGGCCTTGTGCGATCAGTTCCTCGGCCGCTAGGGCTTCGGATAGTGCCTCAAGGGCCAGTGCGGCTGTCTTATTTTCGGCGCGGAGTGATGATTCCGTTGGGCTCGGGCATTTTGAGCTTCATGTACCCGTAATGGGGTATAGCTTGAAAAATTGTGAATGCCTCTCGCCCTAATAGAGCGTGGTATCCGCTGCTGAATGGGGCCACTTGGAACGTGACCTCCTCGGACCTGTAATTATCCGGCGTGCCGAACACCACATCCAGTGTGATTTTTCTTGTACAACACGCTTCCCGACTGGGGATTATTCCTCTAAAGCTTGTGCTGCTTCGCTCAATGCGGCTCCAGTCTATTTCCATTTTTCGAAGGGTTTCCTCATAAATGAGGTTCAATCCGCTACCGTCGTCTATGAGTACCTTGGTAAGGCGAAAGCCGTCCACTATTGGACTGAGGACCAATGCGGCTGGTGCTTGGGCTGTTCGGAATTTAGGTTCATCACTGGCATTAAATGTAATAGCCGTGCCACTCCATGGGTTTATTGTTGCTACTTGGTAGACTTCGGAAAGGCTGCGGAGTGTTCGTTTCCGCATATTATTTGATGCGAATGTCTCGAAGACTGTTAATACCGTACTGGTATCCCTGGGCTGGTGCTCTGTTGATTCCGGAGTTAGAAGCTCTGCGCCACTTAAGCCACTGCGGAGTATCCAACATGCTCTAAGGCTATGAGTTGGCGTGGCGCCCTCTGTACTATGAATTTTACTGAGGTCCGTTGAGCCATCCCTCGATCGGTTCCATGCCCTATAGAGGTTTTTGCTTTTGGTGTTTAATCCGGTGCTGGCGATAATGCACCCTCTTATTTTGGATGAGGTTGTATTCAGGGCCGGATTGTCCCAAAATTTTATTTTGGTTTTCCAGGCGCTTTCCATCGCACAATACATTTGTACTGTGGTCACCAAGTCAGTGAAGCGTGTAATTTCACGGCGACTTATGGCGTTGAGGATTCCGTTGTCCGTGCAATTATTGCAGAAGAATAAAATTGCGTCCTCCTCGCGGCAGTCCTTTATCCTATTCATGACCAGGAGGAATCGGCCCGATAATGGTGTCTTTGTTTACTGCGGGCTCTTGCCGAATTTGGGATAGATCGCTTATGTTTGGGTGGGCGAGTGGAATTAAATCCAGAACTTCACCCAATTTAAGACTCAGGGGCCAAGGAGTTTCCGAACTCGGAAGCTCGGGTTCTTGGATGTTGTCCAATGAATCTAGCTCGCTGCCTGACTTTAGGTTCAGGGCTTGAGTGACATCCTCCCCTCCGCGGGTATCCAGCTTAGAGGGATCGGGAATCCGGACATAACTAGTCCTTAAGATAGATGAAGGTTTGTCGCTTTGTTCCTCCACCACTGCAACGTGATGGGTGACCTGGGGAAAGTTAATCTCCCTCGGCTTGGGTTTAGGCCCAATCTGATCGTAGTCTGAAGCGACTCCCAGGGCGGCGATGCGATCCAAGGGCTCGTTTAAGGAAGAGATCTCCATCGGATCTAACTGCTCGGCAAGTTCGGAGTTGATGTGAAGATTGCTTTCGATGACCCGAGAAGTCATCTTCGGTGAGGCGGCCGAACAGGCGGTCATAAGAAAACCGCCTAGCCGGAGAGTTAGGCCGATAGCCAAAGCTCCTTTAGCAACAATGCCGTCTTTAAAGACGGGATGAGGCATCCTTCCTGATGGCGACGGCACTGCGGAACTCTTTATGAAAGCACCAATGTCGGTGTCAAAACCGGCGGATCTCGGGTAGGGGGTCCCGAACTGTGCGTCTAGGCGGATGGTAACATGAGACAAGGGACACGATGTTTTTACCCAGGTTCGGGCCCTCTCGATGGAGGTAAAACCCTACTCCTTCTTGATTAATATTGATGATATGGGTAGTACAAGAGTAGATCTACCACGAGATCAGAGAGGCTAAACCCTAGAAGCTAGCCTATGGTATGATTGTTGTTCGTCCTACGGACTAAAACCCTCCGGTTTATATAGACACCGGAGAGGGTTAGGATTACACAGAGTCGGTTACAATGGTAGGAGATCTACATATCCGTATCGCGAAGCTTGCCTTCCACGCCAAGGAAAGTCCCATCCGGACACGGGACAGAGTCTTCAATCTTGTATCTTCATAGTCCAGGAGTCCGACCAAAGGTTATAGTTCGGCTATCCGGACACCCCCTAATCCGGGACTCCCTCAGCCGCCATCCATCAGGACTCGTGTAAAGTGGTATCCGTTAATTATCGGGTCTAACACCAAGGCAGCCCATCCTGCGTGCCGGATGCTTGCAGAGTAATCCCGGTGGTCGAAGGTGATCGGTTTGGACAACCAGTGGTGGAACTCTGTTGTGATAGGCTGCAGGGCACGTATCTCTGTGGGCGCCACTTCGTTTTTCCCCTTTGTCACGTGTAACACGTTTACTGTTTTGACATCTTGTGGAAATTTCTTCTGTTCCCCAGCGTTTTGCTTGCAGGGTTCGTCATCGTCTTCACTTGGTGTATCCAGCCCCTTGTGGTCGGTGTTGAGTTTGTCGGACTGCTTGAAGACCCAACATTCTCTATGAGTATGATTTGCGGGCTTACCAGGGGTGCTGTGGATTTCACATATCTTGCCCAGAATTTTTTTTAGGCTGGACAGTTCGCCCTTTTATCTTTGAGAGGCAGCTTTTGATGATCATGCCGAGAGCTTTTGAATCTGGCGTTTACTGTCGTGCACTTTGAGATTTTTTCTTTATTCCGGCGCTGGTTTTTTTTTGTGTCGTGGCTTCCCGTTCCCATCCCTGATTTCGGCTAACTTGGGTCACTGGTGCTGCATCTTGCCAACCAGCTGTCCTCGCCTTTGCAAAAGCGGGTCATGAGGCTTGTTAATGCAGCCATTGTTCTTGGCTTTTCTTGGCCGAGGAGTCTGGCGAGCCATTCGTCTCAAACGCTGTGTTTAAAAGCTGCTAAGGCTTCGTCGTCCGGACAGTCGACTATTTGATTCTTTTTAGTAAGAAATCTGTTCCAAAGCTTTCGGGCTGACTCTCCGGGCTGTTGAGTTATATGACTTAAATCGTCTGCATCCAGAGGTCGGACATAGGTCCCATGAAAATTTGCCCGGAAAGCGTCCTCGAGCTCTTCCCAACTTCCAATGGTGTTTTCGGGAAGGCCTTTAAGCTAATGCCGGGCTGGCCCTTTGAGGTTGAGGGGTAGGTACTTTATGGCGTGGAGGTCGTCTCCTCTGGCCATGTGGATATGGAGGATGTAGTCCTCAATCCAGACCCCAGGGTCTGTTGTTCGTCATACTCCTCTATGTTTACGGGTATGAATCCCTCTGGATATTCATGGTCCAGCACCTCGTCGGTGAAACATAGGGGGTGTGCGGCACCCCTGTATTTCGGTGTACCGTGGTGTTCGGATTTTTGTTGTGTTGCATTGCTTGCTGGAGCGTGCCTTCTTGGCCCGTAGATAGATCTGGTTGGGCCGTTTTTTTGATGCGAGTCCTTATGTGGACCGCGTGCTGGCTTGTGTGGGCGTTGTTTGCCGCTCTATGTTGGCCATGGGGTCGTCTATCCGACCGGATGGTTGCTTTTTTTTATTGCGGGGGCTCTGAGGCCTCCTCATCAAATTCAGGCAGTAGCTTTCGCTTCGGGTAGCTCTTTGTGTGGCGACTGCCGCCACATTTGTCTGCTGTGTTGAGTACTTTGCTCCATTTGATTCTGAGTGCGTCCTCCGTAGTCTTGAGCTTCCGCTTATGCTTTTTCAGGCTAAGCGCAGTGGCGACGAGCCTTTTATGGAGGTTCATCTGCTCCAGGAGCTTGTCTGGCGTGAGGTCATCCGGACTGTTGTCTTCACCCGAGACGGGGTGTTCGGTTTGATTATCCGTGTTGCCATGGTCGGACGGTTGTTCAATGCCATGTTTGTCGTCCGCCGGCTCACCCTGCTCTATCGCTGGGTCTGTATGACTGCTTTTTCTGTCGAGGCGGGATTTGGAGCGGCGCTTACGCCGCCGCTTTGATTGCTTTTCGAGGGAACAATCCTTCCGTGCGTCCTTCTGTTCCTCATCATTGTTTCCTTTGGGTGTGTCCACCATGCATACATCATGAGATGATGTGGTTGCCCAGTGCCCTGCGGGCAGTGGTTCCTGTTCGTCTCCTGCATCGTCGTCCATACCGTCGATGTCTTCGAAGTCGAAATCGAGCATGCCGGTCAAATCTTCGACAGTGGCTACGTAGTGGGTGGTAGGTGGGCGTCGAACTTCTTCGTCATCCGCATCCCAATCCTGCCGGTCATAATCCGGCCAAGACTCTCCTGACAAGGAGAGGGATTTTAGTGAATTCAGTATGTCGCCAAAGGGCGAGTGCTAAAAGATATCCGTGGCGGTGAACTCCATGATCGGCGCCCAATCGGATTCGATTGGCAGGGGCGCGGATGGTTCAGAGTCCAGAGGAGAGTCCGGCAAGGTGGAGTCACGGGCCTCGTAAAGGGTAAGGTTGGTGTTTCGCTCAATCGCCATCGAGGCTGCTGCCTCCGCGGCGGGACCTAACCGCCTGCCCTCGTACGGCGCAGTTGGCTCCGAATTAAAGGTCGAAGCGGATGCCGGTGTGGTCTCCAGGACACTGTTCTGTAGCAGAGCTAAAGCATGCTCATCGTGACAGCGTGACGCACTCGGTCGGGGCTCGAATCCGTCGAGGATCAAGTCTCCGCAGATATCGGCCATGTAGTTCAAGCTTCCAAACCTGACCTGATGGCCAGGGGCGTAACTTTCAAGCTGCTCCTGATGGCCAAGCGAATTAGCCCGCAGTGCGAAGCCACCGAATACAAAGATCTGTCCGGGGAGAAAATTCTCACCCGGGACTGCATCGCTAACAATGATTGAAGGAGCCATCAAGCCTAATGACGATGACACAGAGGAACTCTCAATGAAAGCACCAATGTCGGTGTCAAAGCCGGCGGATCTCGGGTAGGGGGTCCCAAACTGTGCGTCTAGGCGGATGGTAACAGGAGACAAGGGACACGATGTTTTTACAGGTTCGGGCCCTCTCGATGGAGGTAAAACCCTACTCTTGCTTGATTAATATTGATGATATGGGTAGTACAAGAGTAGATCTACCACGAGATCGGAGAGGCTAAACCCTAGAATCTAGCCTATGGTATGATTGTTGTTGATGTTGTTGTGTCCTACGAACTAAATCCTCCGGTTTATATAGACACCGGAGGGGGCTAGGGTTACACAGAGTCGGTTACAAGGAAGGAGATCTACATATCCGTATTGCCAAGCTTGCCTTCCACGCCAAGGAGAGTCCCATCCGGACACGGGACGAAGTCTTCAATCTTGTATCTTCATAGTCCAACAGTCCGGCCAAAGGTTATAGTCCGGCTGTCCGGATACCCCCTAATCCAGGACTCCCTCAGAGGCAATTTACATTAACCCTTTCGTAGGTTCCCGTAGATGTAGAAAGATGTGTCCGATCCTGCAATATAGGCCGTCCGATCTATATCTAACGGATAGGAAGGAAACTATGACAATTTACCCGCACTCCTCTCCACATTTGCAGATAAGGCTTTCCCTCTTTCATCCTTTTCTCCTACAAGATCTTGATCTTCCGTGCAACGCACAGGCATCTTACTAGTACTCCTACAATATGTATATTATTGTGAAAGTTCATATACACCGGCCGAGATTAATGCAAACACGGCAGATTTTCATTACATTTCGAACTTTTATAGGACAAAAAAATAAAAGAAACCGACCCTAAACCTATTCTCTGGCGGCGACCGGCGTCCTCCATCTATGATCTCCATGTGCAGGCGGGGTTCAAGACCCGTGAAGTGAAGAGTCTGATCTCCGCGAGAGAAAAGTAGAACACGGAGGCGGACCGGCCAGTTGGCACACCATACCCTGCCGCCTCCCATGCCCTACTCATCCTCGGAGGAGTCCCGACCTCGGCGGTGCCGGACGTTGGACGGCGACAAGTAGGACGCGTGGCTGACGGTGCTCCCGTCGTCAGCCGCCAGCGTGGTCACCACTTGTGCGGCGACTTGAGCGAGGGCGGCGACCTCGAGCTCCATCCCTGAAGACAAGCTCTCCCGCAGAGCGTTCGCGCTTGCGGTCATGGCAGATGTGGTTCTAGGTAGGAGGACGATGCGCTATGGTGTGGAGGTTAGCTGGGTGTTGCCACTATAAGTAGCGCATTCCAGTGAGGCCAAGCGGTCGGGTGCGTCATTAAGTCGCCGGAGTTGGTTCCTCGGGCACCGAGCCTCTTAACGACGACATACGAATGGACGGCATGAACGCGGGCAGCTGGCGCTGGCTGGAAACGCACCACGCGATGGCGCGAGGGACGAGGGTTTTGGTGTGCCAGGGTAGTCAGCTGCGGTCGTGGCAACGTTGGAGATGCCCTTTGCTCACATGCGATCCTCGCATGTCATTGAAAAAGCAAGAAGACCCGGCATGGTCTCAGGTCCAAAGGATGCAGTTGGCCGCGCTACGCCACTCCGCGGACGAGTTGCGGCGCCCCGTGCATCCTCGACGAGCCGGATGTTGGGGGTGTGTTTGGATTGTGGCCAAAGTGCACCTTGCCAAAATTTTGGTCATGACCAAAAGATTGGTCTTTGTTTGGATGGTTGCCATTTTTTTGGCATGCCAATGAACTCTAGACAACTCTAGTTCATTTTTCTTGCCAATATCGGCCAAATCATGGGCAACCAATACCTCAACCAAAATTTTGGTCATGACCCAAAGATTGGTCTTTGTTTGGATGGTTGCCATTTCTTTGGCATGCCAATGAACTCTAGCTAACTCAAGTTCATTTTTCTTGCCAATGTCGGCCAAATCATGGGCAACCAATAACTCAACCAAAATTTTGGCTACCCAATGCTTTGATGGGGCAACCTTGGGCACAAACCAAACATACCGTTGGTCGTGCCACAACACTAACGCCACCCTCGGCAAACAGAAACCGACCGTGTCTAGCGATGATATGGCGTGTAAGCTCACCTTGATCGCCGTGTCGAGGCGGTGCTGGAGCTGCGCCCGTTGTTGGCCCCAACGACCCACATGAACGGTTGTCGGTGGCGAGGAGGTCGTGGGCCAGCTCCTCCATTGGACTAGTCTGCGCTACGCTGTGCCGACGGGTGTGCCCCACATGTCTGTTTGCCTGTTTTCCCAGCCATATTCAAGCGTCAGTGCTCCGCGTTGCGCATTAGGCCTTTCAATATGTAGGCCAAGCGAGACAACTTATTGTTTATTTGAGCCGTTCAAGTATAATCATGTGGCGTTTGCTTATTTCTCATTCCTCTCCAACCCTCTTCTCCATCGATCATGTCGTCCTCCAGTCGAATCCATCCTCCCGCATGCCTCATTTGAACATTCCGCCGAGTATCATTCGCATGTACCCACCCTAGTCCTCTTTCAATAGATCTCCGGAGCCCGAGATGAAATCGATAGGGAACGAGTGGGGGCACGTGATACCTAAGGCGGATTCAAAATTTTCAACCGGTGATCATAGCATCCGCAAATCATATATAAAGGGTACTCAATGTTCGTTTCATTTTTGAACGTACAATATACTCCCTCCTATCCTTTTTACTCCCTCCTTCCATCTATATTGGGCCTAATGCATTTTTCAAGACCGCCTTTGACTATTGACAAGATTAATAGTACATGACATGTATAATACGAAAATTATATCACTGGAAGCTCCTTTTCACATACGCATTTGATGGTATGCTTTGTTTAAGTTGCATGTCATATATTATTGCTCTACCTTTTGGTCAAAGTTAGCCTCGGGCATTAGGCCCTATCTGATGGAAGGAAGGAATAGTTTATATTACTTTTATGTGTAGTCAAAGTATATCTACTTTGATCAAAAGGTATCAACATTCAACAACGCCCAATCAATATTGTTAGATTAAATACGTACTCCTAGATTTGTACTCGAGATGGTTTCCAATTTGACTATTGACAAGATTAATAGTACATGAGATGTATAATGTGAAAATTATATCATTGGAAACTCCTTTCACATACGAATTTGACCGTATGCTTTTTGTAAGTTGCATGTCATATATTATTACTCTAACATTTGGTCAAAGTTAGCCTCGAAAAACGCATAGATCCTGTATGCTTTGTGTAAGTTGCATGTCATATATTATTACTCTAACATTTGTGTAAGTTGCGTGTCATATATTATTACTCTAACATTTGTTCAAAGTAGTATAGTGGAAGTGGATCCTCGGCGTAGGTATCCCTGCCTTACCCTCCCTTCGGTCACTTCTTGGCGGACCCCATGCTTGCTAGGCCCCACATGTCGGTTACTCAATGGGTTCGCCACGTCGAGGATCCTCATCCGTAGTATACTCCTCTATTTTTATTTACTCGGCATAAAATGGAGGAGTGGTGGTATAATAAATGGCGAGGCGGGGATGGGGAGGGGCGTGGGTTTGCTCTCAAGCTGCGGTCCCTGGCGAGTGAAAACGCAAGGCAAGCGCGTTCCATTCGGTGAGTGGCGTGGAGGGTCCAGCGTGCGGGCTACAATGCTGAGCAGCGACAAGAGCAATGTCTGATCAAAAGAGATTGATCGGTCGTCACGGAACCACTATTCACACGGAACCTTCCTTTGCTCGGCCTATGCCAGCCACTGCCCTAAAACCACACCAAATCTCAGCCCATTCCCCACCTTTCGATCCCCTAGCCGCATCAAGCGTCGCCTAGTTCGCGGAAAGCCATAGTGCGCCGCAAAAGCACTTACTACAAGATCTTGGCCTTGAGCGCCCGCGCAGAAATCGCGGCGGCGGTCGGCGCGACAAACCTCCGTTCCCAAGCTCGCTTTGCGGCGGGCCAATCCCCGAGTTCTCTAGAGCCAAGCTACGAGGAGGAGGAAGCCGATCCAATGTTCATGGTGGAGGTCGCGGCGCAGAAGGCCCCCGATGGGTATGAGACGATGGACGTCGAATTCGTGCCGACCTCCGAGTCCCCCATGGTGCAGGCGGACCAGCGGTTCAACATGGCGATACTAAAGGAGGACCGGGAGGCAGAGGCTCAACTCGACGCGGAGCGCGCGCATGCCGCTGCCATCGAGGCTCTCCTGCAAGCGGAACTGGATGTCGTGGATGTGAACCGGAGGAGTGTGCGCCCGATGCGGCTATATCTCCCCGTGTCGAAGCACGACTTAGAGGCATAACCGCATTGAAAGCAATGTCGCAAGTGAGGTAATCTTCACACAACCCATGTAATACATAAGGAAAGAGATACATAGTTGGCTTACGATTCGCCACTTCACACAGTACATAAATAAACATCCATCATTCAGAGTACACTCAAGGTCCGACTACGGAACCAAAATAAAAGAAGATACCCCAAATGCTACACAGATCCCCGATCGTCCCAATTGGGCACCACTACTGATCATCAGGAAAAGACACATAGTAACGACCTCGTTCCTCGTCGAACTCCCACTTGAGCTCGGCTGCATCACCTGCACTGGCATCATCGGCACCTCCAACTGTTTTGGTAGAATCTGTGAGTCACGGGGACTCAGCAATCTCACACCCGTGAGATCAAGACTATTTAAGCTTATAGGAAGGACAGAGTTGTAAGGTGGAGCTGCTGCAAGCGACTAGCATATAGGGTGGCTACATCGCAAAAGAGAGCGAGAAGAGGAGCAAAGCACGGTCGTGAAGCTAGTAGCGATCAAGAAGTGATCCTGAACTACTTACGTCAGACATAACTCCAACACCGTGTTCACTTCCGGACTCCGCCGAGAAGAGACCATCACAGTTACACCTTGATTGATGTGTATTTTAATTAAGGTCACCTTGGGTTTTCTACAACCGGACATTAACAAATTCCCATCGCCTCATAACCGTAGGCACGGCTTTGAAAGATATTACCTGCAGGGTGTCCCAACAGCCCATTATAAGCTCTCACGGTCAGCGAAGGATATTCCTTCTACCGGGAAGACCAGTCAATCTCGGAATCCCGGACTACAAGACATTTCGACAGCAATAAAACAAGACCAGCAAAGCCACCCGAATGCGCCGACAAATCCCGATAGGAGCTGCACATATCTCGTTCTCAGGGCACACCGGATAAGCGAAGCGTCAGAACCGGCGTAATCCAAGTTGCCAAGGAATGGTCCCATACGGTGCACTAGTTTGGACCAACACTCGAGGAGCATTGGCCGGGGTTTAAAATAAGATGACCCTCGGGCTCGCGAAAACCGGGGAAAAGGCTTAGGTGGCAAATGGTAAAACCAAAGTTGGGCCTTTACGGAGGAGTCTTATTCAAAGCGAACTGTCAAGGGGTCCCATAAATCACCCAACCGTGTAAGGAACGCGAAATCAAGGAACATAACACGGTATGGCGGAAACTAGGGTGGCAAGAGTGGAACAAAACACGGGCATAAGGCCGAGCCTTCCACTCTTTACCAAGTATATAGATGCATTAATTATAGCAGATATATATATTGTGATATCCCCAACGAGTAAACATGTTCCAAATAAGGAACAACATCTCCATGTTCCAACAAGGAACAAACTTCAACTTCACCTGCAACTAACAACGCTATAAGAGGGCTGAGCAAAGCGGTAACATAGCCAAACAACGGTTTGCTAGGAAAGGATGGTTAGGGGCTGACATGGAAATATGGGTGGCATGATATAGCAAGTGGTAGGCATCGCAGCATAGGCATAGCAAAGAGCGAGCAACTAGCATAGCAAAGATAGAAGTGATTTCGAGGGTATGGTCATCTTGCCTGCAATGTTCTCAGAGTTGTCGAAAGCTTGATCCTCGAAAGCGTTCTCAACAGGTTCCTCGTTCACGTACTCGTCTCGCGGCTCTACCCAAGGCAAAAACACAAACAAAGGAACCACAATAAATCACGGTGCAATGCACAAGCAACATGATGCAAAACATGCCATGATATGCGAGATGTGATATGCAATGCGTATGCGCGCTCCGGAAGGAAAATGATGAACCAGGCATCAACTTGGCAAACCAAGTATGCCACTGGAAAGATGAGATGATTTGGTTGAAATCGATATAAAGATCACGGAATCGGATGCACGGTTTGGAAATGACAAGCAAAACAAGAATGGCACAAATCGCCATTAACGACATGATGCCACTTAGCAAGCAACAAGAAATTAAGCTACTGGCCCCAAACGTACCAACAAAGTATATGGCAGTGATCTACACAAGATGCTTGACAAAAGATGAACACTGAGCTACGGCTAAATCACATCATAACAGGTTCAAACAAGCATGGCAAAAGTGCACAAAAATCGAAATTTGGACATGGCAAAAACAGCATCGGTAGCAATGTTCAGAGCAACAAAACTACATGCTACAGGAACTTATAATAGAAAAACAAGGCATGGAATGAATCTACTCAACGCATAGAACAAAAGTCCCTTACTGACCATAAGCCAAAAAGGATCAGAAAATATAGTAACACCCATGTCAATATCGCAAGTTTCGTTAACAGATTCAGCAACATGGCATGTCAAAAACTGATAACAAGTAGGCATGTTTACAAGCTCAATGCACTCACTACAGAGCCTTACATGATAAACTAAGCATACATACAGCAAGAAGACATGACATAGAAAGCATACATGGCAAGAACAATAACATAGTATACATGGATCAACCACAACAACCTTGGCAAAATTGAATAACATGTAAACAATCTGCCAGGAAACATTTGATAGTAAAAGTAGTGCTCGATTGACTCAAGCTATGGCACTCCATAATTGAAAACAAGGGCATGGATGCATAGAGCAAGACATGTTTAACAAAACATCCTTACTGAAGTATCTCAAAATATGCATAGATCTCTCGGTAGCATCAAGTTAACATGGCATCAAAATATCATTAAACAGGCTGAAAACAGCAACATCGGGACACCTACTTTGCGTGCTTGTGCTAGTCACCACATAGATCACAAAAATACATGGCATACACCCCTGGAAATATGGCATGGCATATTACAAAACACATGTAGGACTCAAATTAGTAGGGTGCACACATCAATCATAGCAAAAATAACAAAAGTGCATGTTACATTCGAAGCGAAACTAACATCACATAGCCCTCTTCCAACAGCATTTCGGGCATCAAGATGAGCTCAAATGAAAATGATGCAATGAGATGAAATGATCTACTCTTGAGGCGAACATTTCGACATATTATATCATAAAATGGAGCTACAGATGCAAAGTTATGCTACGTTGAAAATGCCACAAAATATCATAGGATTAAAAACTTAGGAGAATTTAGAGGGGGGGAAGAAGTCAGCAGACTCGAGATCCGATCGGGATCGCCCGATCGAGGGCGGCGGCGGCGGGCGGCCTCGCCGGAGGGAGAGGAGGCGGCGGGCGGCTCACGGAGGGAGGCGGCGGTGGCCGGGCGACAGGCGGTGAGGCGGGCGAGCGGCGCAGGGCAGGCAGGGGAGGTGGGCAGGCGGGGAGGCAGCGACAGGCGCCGGCAGTCTGGCGATGCGAGCTGGTCGGCCGGCGGGCCAGGCTGGTGTGTGGTATGTGGGCAGGGAGGGCCCATGTGCCCAGGCGGGCCGTTCTTGGCAGGAGTGGGCGGCGCCACGTGGCGCCTTGATTGGCAAGGCGGCGGCTGGTGGGCGGACGTATCCGGACGGCGCGGGAGTTTTCGTCCGGTAGCGAGGTAGGGAAGGCTAGGGTTAGACCCGAGATTGGAATGGGGTTTGCTTAAATAGGCATAGAGGAGCTACGAGAGTCCAAATAAGGTGTAGTTTTACCACACGATCGTGATCGAGCGACGGAGAGCATGGAAGTGACTTAGATGGGTTATTGGACTATTTTGAAGGGGTGTTGGGCTGCAACTTAAAAGAGGCCTTTGCGAGAGTGCGGTTAACCGTTGGAGTACCAAATGAGCTCCAAATGACCCAAAACTTGACCGGTGGTATACCAAGGCCACTTGACAAACCTCGGTCCATTCCGAGAAGGTTTAGTACCCGCACACAGAAAAACGTAAAAGGGGCCGGCGGGGAAGATAGGAGTGCCGGATTGCAAAACGGACCAACGGGAAAAATGCTCGGAATCATGAGACGAACACGTATGCAAATGCGATGCACATGATGACATGATAAAAAATGCATGACATGGACAAAATGCAAAAAGGAGAAAACCCAACCACGGAGGGAATATCATATCACAATGCAGAAAATGGCAAGAGTTGGAGTTACAAATATGGAAGGTTACATCCGGGGTGTTACACGGAGGAGGCTCAACTTGAGGCGGAGCGCGCGGATGCCGCTGCCATCAAGGCCCTCCTGCAGGCGGAACCAGACGTCATGGACTTGAACCGGGCGGTAGAGGCTCGACTCAACGCAGAGTGCGCGGATGCCATTCTCATCGACGCCCTCCTGCAGGCGGAACCGGACGTCCTGGACTTGAACCGGGCGGCGGAGGCTCGACTCGACGCGAAGCGCGCGGATGCTGCTGCCATCGAGGCCCTCCTGCAAGCGGAACTCGACGTCCTCGACTTGAACCGGGTTGTGCTCTTGTCCGTGCAGAGCGCCCGCACGCTCCGCTTGAACGAGTAGCTGGAGGCCGAGGACAACCACGGTGCGAGACACACGCGTCGGCAGCGGCGGCTGGTTGGCCGCAGCAAAAGACAACGAGGCCGTCTCTTTCCGCGATCAGTGATAGTTTTTCTTTATGTTGTTGTTTTCATGGATCTTTTGCTGTGTAAAAACATATATTTGTTATGCAAGTCGCCTGACTTGGGTCAATCTACCATTTCAGGCTGTTGGATGAATATCCTACGTCTCCTAACCCTTCTTTCCTTCTTCCCCAACAGACCACCGCACGGGCCGTACGGATACTCCCCAACATGCGGTTGGATAAACATACTCTATGAACGAAAATTATGTGTCAGCGATAGGATGGCTGAGTTTGGTGTGATCACATGCGACAGCACGTGTCAGTGAGGGTGCGTTCCCTTGGTTGGGTTTGCGGTGTGCAGGAGTGACTGTTTGAGGGTGCGGTGCGACCGCGGCGTGCAGGAGCGACCATGTGAGGGTGCGGTGCGACCGCGATAGCCGTGCGCAAGTGTACCTCCTTCTCATTTTAAAAACTTTAGGCAAGCTTGGCAAAAATGTGTGGAGAAGTTTGGCAATGCAAGGCTAGACCCAAATAGGATAAGTACGTACGTACTAGGAGTACTAGTGTTAAAAAAGAAAGGCTGGGTTTTCCTTCACGGGATTTAATCGATACAAATCCTCGTTTCATGTGTCAATTAATGCGTAGTTTCTTCTCCAAAGACCAAAAAGCTAATCATCTCACTCCTCATCGCTTGATTAATGTAGCGCCATGCAAACCAACCTTCTCACTTCCGCATGCATGAAGGGGATATTAATGTCCTTGGTTGCTAAACCCATCAATTTTGCCTCGATTAGTGTTAGTGGCCCTTTCCAAATTGTAATTTTGATATACTGGCCTTGTGTACAAAAAAATGGAGGTAGTAACTATATTTGACTTCCTTACCCATTGCGGTGACGTCGATGATTTTTTTGGGTGGTTTGGCGAAGTGCGTTCGACGGAGAACACCATTGAGGGAGACCACGGTAAGTCGTTCGCAAATGCCGCCTGCAAGCCGAGACAACCGCCTTATTTGCATCCAGGAAGTCCTTTACTAGTACTACTAGGAGTAACTAATGCGGTGAGATGGCTTCTCGAAGAAGATGATGGAGAAGCGGAGTCAGCGAAGAGTGAAATGATGGTTGCTTCGTCCGTGCTTTTGTGATTTGATGCCTCACTGCTTTGTGATTTGTGATAGACGGGACAGGGGAGTAGACTATGTGCTCTATACTGTACTACATGCGTCCAAGCTTGGGAGAAAGAGGAGAGATGTTGCATTTTCTATTCCTTCAATCAATCAATCGAGGAGCTTGGTTCCATCTTTTGGCTTTAGCAACACCGTCCACAATGGTTCCCACGATGCCAAAAGCTATTTTCACATTTGGCTACACATTGTGGATGCCCTTAACCGTACCACTTGGTTTTGCTCCTGTGTGCTATCTATACAAATCTTAATTATATTGATCTAAAAAATTATAGAATCCAGATTAGTAAAAGGAGGTGATTTTTTGCCTTGAGATGGCGGGGAGGTTTCTTATTTGAGCAATGCTACATCTACATAATGGTTTACGTAAAGTTACGAACTGATGTGATGTGGGACTATTTGATTGGATTATAGGAGAGGATTAGGTCCACCCCACATGAAAATCAGGGGGGGCATATATAGATTAGATGCAAAGTATACATAGCAGCTACGTAGCCCTTTGTAAGTCTAGGATTAGGCTTCTTATTTTCGGAGGACATTGTCCTGGCGGTTTGCTAACATGCGGTCCCACGTGTCAGTGCTTTACCAAGCCAATCCGCGTCCCACATGAGGCAGAACAACGACAGAAGCAACACGTGGTTAAGTTGAAGAAGATGATGGAGAAGCGGATTCAACAACAAGTGAAATGATGGTTGCTTTGTGCCTCCAACTTAACTGCGGGAAAGGTGCAGCTTTGTGATTTGACGCCTCATTGCTCATTACTACGCCGGCGCCATGGTAGGGTGCTTCACCCGGCTGCTGCTGCTTGTATTCGGTATGGCTACGTGGACCCAGTTGCTTGATGTCCCACATGTCGGCAAAAGGGACTAGAAGATTTATGAAAGCGAGCGCTCCACTCTGACGACGGAGGAGTAGACGACACGACGGCCCAGTGAACTGTCACTTGTCTTGTATAGTACTAGTATACTTTTGCTGTTTATACGATCCATCGATACAAACCCGATTAAACAGGAAAAGGCGGGATTTTTCCTTGCGGTAGATAATCTTGGCCATACATTTCAAAGGCAATTTTAATGTATGCAAACTGAATAATTATAAGTAACAATATGATATCTAGTAAAACTAAAAACATATATGACTTATTGTGTTAGAGTGTAGTAGTAGTGCTGTATTGCATCGTTGTCAAATGTAACATGAGAGAACGTGTAGAGATGTAGTTTTGGAGGGCCTACAGAGAGAAAAGCGTAATACGGTCACCGAACTTCAGAATAAGCTGATTACGGTCACTATATACGTTTTGCGGTGATTATAAGGTCACTTGCTCACAGCTCAGCATCGGATTGCACTCTGTTGACCGACCAAATAGTCCGTGTGGCGCCATGTTTACTAGTTAAATTGACCATGTTCGTTGTGGGTCCCACCTGTCAGTTCGCATAGGCAAAAGGTCAGATAAACACAAATTTACGCAGGCGCGACAAGGCTCCAACCCATGCGCGGGAATCACCTGGTTGTGTATGTATGCATCTGGGCCTGATGTGTGCGCATGCACGTGTAGGTTGAGCACTTGAGCGTGAGAGTGTGTGTTGGTCGTGTGGTATACTGGTGTGTGCATGCATGCGTGCGTGTGTGCGTGTGAGTATTGTGTGCGTGCGTGTGAGTGTTGCGTGCGTGCGTGGCTGCGTGTGTACGTGTGAGTGTTGCGTGCGTGGTGCATTTGTTTGTGTGAGTGTTGCGTGGATGCAGTTCGTGTGCATGCGTGCGTGTGTGTATAATCACCACACCAGCTCCTTTGTGTTAAAACAGACGGCTCAGCATACCAATACAAGGCCACCTAGTCCGTTGTGCCCGCGGTCATGACTTCGAACCACCGTCCAAATATTATTTTGTCGTTTGTTTTCATTCTTACTAGCAAGATGCCCGTGCATTGCACGTAACATCAAGATGCATTTGTATGACTTGTTTATCTTGTGAGATAAAAGGATGAACGAGGGAAGGCCTTATTTGCAAATGTGGAGAGGTGTGTGGGTACCTTTTTGCAAAATTGCCATAGTTTCTTTCCTATCCGTCAAATATAAATCGGACGGCCTATATTGCAGGATGGCAGGCACACCACCATCACCAACTCTGTTTTTATAAGAGTGTATTTTATGTATTTTATAAGAGTGTAGATGTAGAGTAGATACAAGTCGACAGGTGGGCATGATGGTAGTGAGATAATGTGATGCAACACTAGAGGTGCCATGTGGAGCGTTTAACTGGTCAACTAGTCATGTCATGAGCAAATACAGAGTTGTACGGTGAGCCCGTGACTGCATAATAACCACTAAACTTAAATGGTGACCGTAATGTGTGGATTCTGAAGTCCAATGTACGTATCTTGCTTTCGCTTCAAATACAATGATCGTCATTGCATATATCACGAGAGAAAGATGAAACATGCGTGAATTTTCTGGGGGCTTACTTTTAGAGGACCTGGAGATAGTTTTGTGTGCATACGTGAAAGGGGCATCAGGGGGTATCACGATGGAGAGAGAGATCTTCGTTTCTCTTTATTATGACTAACTTTGTATATAGTATAAAAATATACAAATTCACATTGCGGAATAAATATCATTGTGGGCACCATGCAATGCAAAATAGCGTTCGTACTCCTCCATATAACTTTGTAATGTTGTATATATGTAGAAACTCTAAAATAATTTTTTGGCTACACTTTATTCAAAAGAATGTTGTATGCGAAATAAACGTGAAGAGAGGGCTTTTTAGATCAATGGGGTACGTGATGTAACATGTGTGAATGTGTAGTTGATGCATTTGGCGGGGCCTAGAGAGGTATGTGTGTGTATTACGTATTCGAGAGAGGCATGGATAGAGGGGCCGACGGGGGGAGATAGCACGAGAAATGAGAGTGGTCTAGAGAGAGAGAGACGAATATGACGTCACGACAAGAGATTCCATTCCCTTGAGTGTGTATATGCAGGGGGGAGGGAATAGAGGCACCAGGAGAAATTTTCTGTGTGTGTGGTGTTTGTGTTGTTATGTGTGGGTGTGAGAATATAATGAGACGTGGGGGCAGAGGGTGTGTCACCGCGTGAGGTCCGATGGGTCGAGGTGAGGCCCTTCATTCTGTTCCGTCCTGCGTCACATTGGTCGGCCCGTGACGCATTTAGGCAGACCCATGGATGACTAGTCGTACAAGACAAAGATAGCAGAATTGTGAAGGACTCTGTGTCCACTGACAAAGCCGGCTAGGATTTGTAACCCTAGGTTCTCGGACTAAGGTAACCCCTTTATCTCTGATATTACTATTCATCCAACCGAACTTTAAAGGGCATCCTACAGAATGCTCTGCTAGAATCATACTCGTCGATTAGGAAGAGAGGTGTGAGACAATGCGTGAGAGACAGGCGTAAGGATAATGTGCGTACATGAGACACGTAGGCAGGTCCATGTATATAGAAAGGGTCGATGAGGATTGTGTGTGTGTGTGTTTGCGAGAGGAAGAGTGCTTGTGATAAAGGTTAGTGAAAACAGTTGTAAATGGTTACAAGAGGGAGGGAGGGTTATATCTAGAGCTTGTGTGCGAGAAAGACACCTCGGGAGAGAGTGTGTGAGCATGTCTGAGAGACCACCGATGGAGAGTGAAACTACACATAAAAGACTGCTCTACACATTGATTAAAGATATAAATTGTATCCAAATATTAGGATGGGATCATGATATTTGCAATTCCCGTAAGGAGCGGTCATTGATCCATCAGACATCTAGATTCTATCGAATTTGAGCATGTCTATGTTATTATTCGACAGAATTGATCCACATAGTTAGTATTTTGAACTCCAGACAATGCATCGCTTTAACAATCGAATATAAACGTGAGTATAGTTCATGTTGTGTGTGTAAAGCACATTATACATCGAAAGTTACACAATGGACATTATAAATAGCTACTACCTATGAACTAGCATACATTTGAATTCAACTTAAGGTGGTTTAAAAAATCGAATTCAACATGAAGTCCATTCAATTATTTGAATTTGATATCATGGCATTTGTAAACCATACCTAAATTATGGGGGCACCAATCTTTGCTCTGATTTTGTACATAATAGAATATGTAGTCGTGTACAAAATAGATTCAAATTTAGCTCCTCCATTCCAAAATAATCGTAGTTAATTGGATTTTAAAGTGTCAAATTTTCAAAAAGAAGCGGATAATTTAATGAGGTTTTCAGACATACAAGGTCAAATATAACGTTGTATATTTAGGTCAATCCTCATAGTTCAAGAGTACTCTAAGCGTGAATGCTTGTGTTTCAAAATTTGAGCGAAGCGCTAAAAGAGCCTCTACTACTTGAAACGCGTGATACTGAATGTTTGGTAGTACAAGGAAATTACTTTTATAATAACTCGACCCGTGAAACCTCATGGCCCGACGTCCAAAGGTCTAAACCGGGGTAGGTTTGTAGCTTCATCTAGGCCACGCAACCGCATCCGAAAAACATTCATACACAATGGCCGCCTAAGCACACATCTGTGGCAAATCGCTCCCGCCTACTATTTGGGACACCTGGGATTACCATCCTATACCCGACCCGCAGTAGGTCCGAAATTTAAGAGGGGGCCAAAGTTTGTACTTTCCCCAAATTTCAAACAAGCGCGTCCCATCTTCTATTCAAAAAAGCCAAAAACAAGCGCGTCCCAAAACGAAACATGGTTCCCCCACCCGTTTGATTCCTTGTTCATACTCTGTGGGTGCCAAAACAACCTCTCCACCAGCCGCGAAACCCCGACGTCCTCCGTCCGCCACGCCATCTCACCCATCAACCGCCGCCCTCCTCCATCACGCCGGAGCCGATACCCCGACTTCGTTGTCCACCGCAACCTCAACCACAACGCCCTCCACGGCTAGTAGTTGAAGCCGAGGCCGAGCCGTCCGTACCCGAGCCAGTTCAACCACGCCGTCCTGCACCTCACCGCTGCCGCTCCAACTTCGCCACCCTCCACCATACCAGAGTTGTTCCTACTACGCCGTCCTTCGCCGCCTCGGATCTGCTTCCCCTCCGCTGACATACGGCCACGGCAACACAGTCAGCAATTTGGCCATGGGTTCGTCCAAGCCTGCGCCCTCCAGAACATCGGTTTCCATGGTAAAAAGAAGAAAATCAGCGCGACTTGTGGAGGTGACCACACCGGCAACCGAAAAAGGTACTCCTCTTCCCTTATTCGTGCAAATATTTCGTCTCTGCTTGCACGGTATTCATCCCACAGAAGACACTAGTTGACCGCTTCTTCTTGATACTAGATGTTCCTAGTAACTCGCGATGCACAAGGTTTCTCCTCATATACTATTTCACCTTAGCTAGAGGTCCGTCGCCCCCCTGAATTTCAATTTCTGGCCACTTGATTCCCAATTAAGCATTCCCGGCGTAACAGCGCTAGTCGCCTATTACGCCGGGAAGCAACGCCTATAGTGTTTATCTTAGGGGCGTGTGCGCCTAGAACTCTGGCGCCCGATCTGGAGGTTGGCGGGATTAAAGGGATGGCACAGGGGCACTGCCAAGCACGGCGGTGGTGTGAGGTCGATGGGAGGCAGGGTGGCGGAGGCAGGGTCTTGGCCGGTGGTCGCTAAGCGGTTCGAGAAAGATAAATCACTTGATGATGGCGGGAGGTAGAGCGAAGGTCATCTGCCTGTTCCTTATAGATCGGACGGTTCATTAAAAAATCGGTGACCTATTTATTTTCGTCATTTGTTATCTTAGATATGACCACATGTGGTGGTGTCTTTGGAGGAGTACTGCATTTCTGTGCTCATATATTACAAAATCATACGGAGTAGAATCTAATTTTGTTTGCCATGCAATGTTGTAGAGCTATCATATGTCTCCTGTCATTTATTTTTCAGCCACCTGCTATCTGCTACTTTTACAGTGCACTAGTTCTGCAGACACTTCACCCTTACACTCACTGTTGTGTTTTTATGCAAGGGTATTTCAGACTCTGCTGCCATGAGAGAAGCCAAAAAGAAAAGAGCGAAGTCACTCCAGTTTGGTGTGCGGCTAGGCAAGACACGTTTCAATGCTTTAAAGGATGTAGTGTCAGCAGATGGAGACGGGGAACGTAGCTCTGGAGTTGATGACCTTGCTCGCAATGAACCACCATCCCAGGTGCTTGCTTTAACTTCGCGGTGTCATATGTGGTTGCATGTTCCATATGGTGTCTAGATTGTATTCGAAAGGCTGGAGTCGGTAAGATAAGGAAAGATATTTTTTTACATGAACCACCAACCCGTGAGCACCAGAAGACAAATAGCTGGTCAGGGCACTAGCCGAGCCAGTGACAAGCCCAGCAAAGATAGTCATCACCTGGAAGCCAACTAAAAAGCTGCGATGGTGGCGAAGCAGCCCGCCTCCCACCAAGCTCTCAGGTCCTAGATGATCATGCTCACCACTCCAGCCGGATGTCTAGCTTGTATTGCTTCCAATTTGGTTAAATTGCATCTGCTTAGCTTACACATTATACCTTTGAATATGACATGCCTTTCTGTTTTTGGTACATACTAGTACATACATGTATTAACCATGTTCTTACATCAAACTAATGTTCTTGTGTATCCCTCATTAATCACTTATGACGAGGCAGGCAGGCAAGGGACTACTCCTCATTTAAAGAATGCAGCGTCGACCTCCGACATGATTCTCAAGAAACAAAATGCTACATGAAGATAGTGAACGTAGCTCTGTAGTTGATTACAGCATTTCCCTACACTAGTATCGCAGGTGCTTGCTCTAACTTGGCAGCGTGATATGTGGTTGCATGTTGCATATGGTGTCTAGATTGTAATTCTTCCAATCTGGTTAAACTGCATGTGCTAGTCTCGCTTAGCTTATACATTATACTGTTAATGTGACATGCCTTCTGTATTTAGTACATAGTACATCTGTCTATTAAGCATGTCCTTACATAAAACTATTGTTTTTTGTATCCGCATCAATCAACATGACGAGACACCTTTAGTATATGCAGTGCGATATTAGTTGCATCTTTCATATGATCTATAGCATGCGCTGCTTCTAATTTGTTGAAATTCCATTTATGATGGGACGCTTTTAACTTGGCAGAGTCATATTGGTTGCATCTTTCATGTGGTGTCTAGCTTGCATTGCTTCTTATTTGCTGGAATGGTTTCTGCTTAGTTTACACAAACAGTTGTGGACATGCCACGCCTTCCTGTTTTTCGTACATATTCCATCCTAGTATCATGTGTTTGCCTTACATAAAAGTAGTGATTGTCAGTATCATGCATGAATGAGTTCTGAAGAGAGATTTTATTGCTTTTTCTTGTCGGTTTTACTTGACAATTCAAAATCAATAAAGCGGAAGGAAGTTAGCAAGGCAGCGGATAAAGGTGCTCCTTCCGAACGGAGGGCCTCTACAATTTCTACTCGTGCACACCCCCAAGATGATTTCCAAGACAACACATGCGTAGACACTCAACAATGTTGTGTTTATGATGAGCACGTCTCCCCTAGTGCAGCATCACCGGTGCTCGCTCTAACTTGGCACTGTTATATGTGGTTGCATGTTATGTGTGCTGTCTAGCTTGTATTGCTTCTAATTTTGTTGAATTCCATCTGCTTACTTTACACATTATACTTGAATAAGACACGTGTTCCTTTTTCTAGAACATACAATATCTGTCTATCACACCATGTTCTTACATCAAATTAATATTGTTGTATAACCTGCAACAATCACTTATCATAAGACAAGTTTGACTTCGGAGTGTGATATAGGTTACATCTCACATTCTTTTCTAGCTTTTACTACTAATTTGTTGAAATGGCACTTATGACGAGACAGTTTTAACTTGGTAGAGTGATATTCGTTGCATCTTTCATATGGTGTCTAGCTTTCATTGCTTCTAAATTTTTGAAATGCTTTCTCCTTAGTTTACACATCATAAGCTGTGAATATGCAATGTTGTGAATAGGCAATAGCACTAATGACAAGAGACCTCTAACATGGTAGTGTGATGTTGTTTGCATCTTTCATATGATTTATTTCTATTACTACTTCACATTTGTTTAAAGCGCCATTTATGATGAGACTTTATTAACTTGGCGGAGCGATATTTGTAGCATCTTTCATATGGTGTCTACCTTCCATTGCATTGCTTCTAATTTGGTGAAATGTCTTCTTCTTAGTTTACACATCATAGTTCGGTTATCTCTTCCGTCCTGTTTTTCATACATATTACATCCTCCTATCATGTGGTTGTCTAACATCAAAGTTCAGTTAAATGCATCACGCATCAATTTGTTACGAAGAACTAAATTGTTATTTGTTTTCTTGTCGGCTTGACTTAAAATGGCACGAGAGAAAGAGGAAGAAACACATAATGGCGAGGGAATGAGAAGCGGATGAATCCTGCAGATTCTGCTTTGGTACCGATGGTGCAATAGAAGGTCAAAGTCGATGAAAATTCTACAAACACGGCATCCCATGCTACACGAGTTGCAAAAAGACAAATAGAAACAAATAGCTGCCACCAAACAAGCAGAGACAGCCCTAGTTCTTGCAACACCTACCACAGTACTACCGGTGCACGACGTACTCGTCGTCAACTGAAACTAGCAAGCACGTTCCCAAGCTCCCTTGCCACGACACTACTTCCCAAGCACTCTTGACACAAGGCGAGTTGGAAATATCAGATGAACCTTGTGAGCTTCAACAGCAAGAAGGTAGTTCTTTGAAGTCAATTCTGATTGCATGCTTCTTTATATGTAGGCTCACAGTTTGATGTACACTAACACTTCCTATGTTTGTTGTTGGACTAGCACCTAGGCGCAAGAGGAAACAAACATCGGGGATAATGCTCGATAGGTTAACTAAATCTAGAGGAGGAAGAATGGAGATCCGTTTTGAGGCAGGTTTAAAAGGCCACGTGATGCTCTGAGTCAGCCAAGTTAGTATCGAGGCAGCGGTTGCTGTTAGGTGTCATGTACTTATCCTCCCAACATGGATTCAGTACAGGAATGACAAAGAAGAAACCCAGTTCAACATCTTCCTCGACCATTTATTTGTAAGTATGGTTATGTATGTAAACTAGTAATATCGTCTTGCTCTGTCCAATACTTTCTAGGTTGCTGATAATGAGACTCCCATAATTTTCAACAGATGAGGTTCAAGTTGGATAGCCAAGATGATGCAACCAGACAAGCTTGCACCCATGTTTTCAAGTCTGCTCTGCGACAATATCGGTATAACTTGAGCAAAACTCACTTTGAAGGCAAGGCTAACAGTGAACTTGCCCAAACATCTCAAGTGGAAAATATATCTGATGAAGACTAGAGAGGCCTCGTTAAACACTGGTCCGATCCGAAGTATCAGGTACATTATATATATGTCATCAGATCACATGTTGAAGTCCTATTTACGCATGTGCCACACAAATCTATCTTCTTGTAGGTGAACTGTTCAAAGAGCAAGGCCAACCGTACGAAAGTGAAATTCCAACAGACGACAGGATCTCGTAGCTATATTGCACACTACGAGGCTCTTGTAATTAGCTGTTGTTTAACTCTTTTCGCCGTACCATATTATCATATCTATATTGACTTGTTCCAAATGCAGAGAAAAGCCCGCAAGGACCAAAAAGTACCTGAACCAAATGTTGTGGAAATTTTCAAGGATTGTCACACCAGCAAGAAGAAGAGCATGACTACACCAGTCAAAGCCGCTGTTGTAAGTCCTTAATCCTCATGCCTTTTAACTACTAATTACTCTAACTTGTGCCTTCAACTGCATGGTTTGCAGCCAATGTCTATTACTCTTTACAATTTTATACACAATTGTCTTAGCGTATCATTGCACCTTACAAGGTTTAAAAGAGAGGAGTGATGTTCCTTTGATCTTGGCCCATAATCTAGTTCCGTGCTGGACTTGCCAACACAAAGTTACAATTGCATGTTTGTCTGTTCTCAGTTGTTTTGTGATATGAATGACGTCATACTATGCTTACCGTATTCTAAACTTCGTCTCTTCATCCTTAGCCCTCAATACAATGTGAAGAAATAGACAATACATTAGCGATGGTACATGGTCATACGTTTGGAACCTGGTTTTATTATGTACTTTGCAATAAAATACAACTAATATTTTACATGGGTTCACCAGAATAAGTTCTGTATATAGACCAAAGCTATTTTTTTTGGTTTTGCTGCCTCCTTAATATCTTCTGTTCTGGTACTACTAATGTAAAACATGAACTTTTCAGCGAGCTATGGAAAAAATGGTGGAACCGCCACCTTCTGAAGGTGGCGAGGCAACTATAACCGCAATGTCAGCTCTTCTGCGATGGGTCGATACATCCATCCAGCGATTGCCAAAAGCACGTTCTGCGTATCTTGGGTTGGTTGTTAAGGCAATATCGTCCAAACTGCCTCATGATCAAGATATGCAGGCTCAAAGCAATGTTGTATCTACGCTCCAGACACAAGTCCATACCCTAACAGAGACCCTTTGTGAAACAAGGAGAAACATTGCTCAATGTCGTCAAGATATGCATGGTTTTGAAACCAGACTATCAGACATTTGCTATGTTGTTCAGGAGCCTAGGGGAAATGAAGGCGAGGGTTATGGTGCTCCATCGGAAAATACAGCATGAAAACGTAACAGTCAGGTCAAATGAACCGAGCTTCGAACTTCGGTGGTCCATTTTACGCTAGACTATTAAGTTTTATGCCAACCTTCCTTTTGTTATATAGTTGTAATTTGTTTTGGTGCGATACAAAATTTATTCTTAACATGCAGCCACGCTTTCAAGAAAACAACAAGCCATTTTTGTATAGTGTAGGGTGTTCCCTATATTTGCACTGGTGGCGATCTTTGATGCCGAGTGGATGTAATCTGTGCAATCGCCTTAATATCCTAGCGTTAGTTTCGGCCTTATTTATTTCCTAGTCTTCTTTTTCCCTGGTTTGCTAGTGGCTGCAACTACCATGGGCCATATACGGGCCGTAGGATCCATGGGTCTCCTATGGGCCGTCGATAAATGGGCCTGTATTCGGTGGGCCTCAGGCCGTCGGATGAATGGATCTACATGGGCCATAATCGGGCGTAATTGGTATCGGCCCAGCACGGTAATAGGCCATTAACAGGCTGTAGGACAGCAAAGGCTTAATTCTATCACAGGAATGACGAGTCGTTAATGGGCCAGAATATAGGAAGGGCTGGAAACGGCGCAACGGGTTAACAGGCCAGAAACGGGCTGACTCTTGTCATGGGCCTAATTTGGCCCATTAAGGTAACAGGCCAGTAACGGGCCGACTCTTGCCATGGGCCGAATTTGGCCCATTAGTGGAACAGGCCAGTAACGGGCCGACTCTTGCCATGGGCAGAATTTGCCCCATTAGGGGAACATGCCAGTAACGGGCCGGAAGTAATCGAGGGCCGTAAAGGAGCCCAAGAACGTATGGGCCGAAAAGCTCTCTAAGGTCTCGATGGACCTCACCGTGCTCCACTTCCTCTTGTGCCTCCGCCCCTTGACACCTCCAGTGTATGAGGTTCGGATACACCTCGTCCGTTCGGCTGATTGAGCAAGGTGCCGGTTTCTAGATTGATGTGTTGTTCGATTGATTTCTGTAATGCAAGCGAGGGCTTCTGGCCTGCGAGGACTGCCGCGTCGAGCGCCCTGGGAACCAGCGGCAGTGCCAGAAGTGCGAGCGCGGCGGTGGCTTCGACGTGTGGAACACGGCGGTGGACTCCGTCCTTTCGTCGGTGAGGGTGGAGTGCCCGCACGTAGGCTATGGGCTCTACATCACTTACCACAAGCTCGCCGATCACCAGAGCGTGTGTCCTTCAGTTTCCTGGTTTCTTTTGATGTAATGATCGGTTTAGGATGTGGATTGTGTCGTCGGTTGTTAAATGTTGGGTTCTAGCGTGGATGTTTGGCCTTTGTTGGCCTCTTGGGATCTTGCGATTTCAATCTGGTAGCTTTTAGTCCTTCGTGTTAGGCTGGAGTTGTGTTGAACTTCTTGTGAATTGTGGTGGTTTTCAGTAATGAAAATCAGAAGGGGCAAGCCCTTCTTTGATCAAAAAAAAATTTAATCGTCCTTATTTATTCATCAGTCTTGCTATAAGTCGCAGTAGATGCTATATAGGTCCGTCGGATCTTACATCAAGATCCGTGCTTTCAGATTTTCTTTTTTCTCTCTTAAATATCAGTCGAGTGAGACATAGCCACGCCATTAAACAGAGGCTCGGGCGCCATTAATGGAGACCTTGGGAGAGAGGTGGACGGCAGATGGAGGTCAAAGGGCTCTCCTCCCGATAAGCACGCGCAGGGGTCTGATCGCATGCCTCTCGTACTCAAATAGCTACCCTGCATGGCGCCTCCTAGCTAATAAAAAATGGGGACGCGTGGTGGGACGTAAATGGTACTAGTAAGTAGAACGCCGACGGTTTCAATAATACTTGTCTTTCCGATTGTAACGTGACAGCACTTGTTCCAAAATGACTTTGTTGATTGTTAGTGTGTGCGCCTTCGCAAATCGGACTGCAAATTTACCATAGCATGTTGGTGCAATGTCATGGCACCAAGCAAATTTTCATTATTTTCATGCGTGTTTTGGATTTACAGGAATTAAAAAACTAAGTTTCTCAATGTTTCCAACCCAGCCACGATGCCCAAAATTTTGAATTTCATTCCCATTTCTTGCATGGAGCCTAGAAATTAACCCGAGGACACACATGTGATTTTGCAACCAACTTTGGTGCACTGGAACATGTGCTTGTATTTCAAATTTCAATTATGCACACAACGGTGACACATTCCCTCCCAGAACCACGAGCCTTCTTGAGAGAAGCTCCGATTTGCAAGAAGCTTATTCCAAAAAAATTTCCTATTCGGTCAATTTTTTTAACCACGGCATGGTACTACCATGACATGACACCATGCCAAGTTTCATGATTTTAAAACCAAGTTTCTCAATGTTCTCGACCGAGCCATGATGCCCAGATGTTTGAATTTTATTCTCATTTTTTGCAAGGGACCTACTCCCTCCTTCCATCTATATAGGGCCTAATGTATTTTTCAAGACAGCCTTTGACTATTGACAAGATTAATAGCACATGAGATGTATACTATGAAAATTATATTATTGGAAGCTCCTTTGACATACAAATTTGAAGGTATGCTTTGTGTAAGTTGCATGTCATATATTATTGCTCTAACGTTTGGTCAAAGTTAGCCTCGAAAAATGCATTAGAACCTATATAGATGGAAGGAGGGAGTAGAAATTCACCCGAGGACACAAATGTGATTTTTCAACCAACTTTGGTGCACGGGAGCATGTGCTTGTAGTTCAAATTTGAATTATGCACATTAAATGACCAAAAACTCAGTTGATGTCTAAATAAGGCCAAACGAAGCCGGAATAATTCCAAAATTTAACAGGGCACTCATGTAGTTCTATGTTGCCTTTGTAAATAAACTCAAGGGGGACAAGGTATATCGTTTCGCACTCAAAGGTGGCACGTTCCCTCTCAGAATCACGAGCCTTCTTGAGAGAAGCTTCGGTTTGCAAGAAGCTTGTACCAAAATCTATTCCTATTCGGCCAATTTTTTACCACAACATGGTAGTACCATGACATGACATCCATGCCAAGTTTCATGATTTTCAGACGTGTTTTGGATTTACAAGAATTTTAAAACCAAGTTTCTCAATGTTATCGGTCGAGCCGCGATGCCCAGATGTTTTAATTTTATTCTCATTTCTTGCATGGGACCTATAAATTCACCCGAGGACATAAATGTGATTTTTCAACCAACTTTGGTGCACGAGAGCATGTGCTAGTAGTTCAAATTTTACTTATGCACATTAAATGACCAGAAGCTCAATTAATGTGTAAAAAACGACAAACGAACCCGGAATAATTCCAAAATTTAACAGGGCACTAATGTAGTTCTATGTTGCCTTTGTTAAGAAACTTAAGTGGGGGGGGGGAAGCATATATCGTTTCACACTCAAAGGTGGCACGTTCCTCTTAGAACCACGAGCTTCCAAATCGACCCAATTTTTTACCACAACATGTTAGTGCCATGACATGACACCATGCCAAGTTTCATGATTTCCAGGCGAGTTTTGGATTTACATGAATTTAAAATCAAAGTTTCTCGATGTTCTCGGCCGAGTCATGACGCCCAGATGTTTGAATTTCATTCTCATTTCTTCCATGGGACCTAGAAATTCAAACAAGAACACACATGTGATTTTCCAACCCACTTTGGTGCACCGGAGCATGTGCATGCAATTCATATTTAGATTATGCACATTAAAAGTCCAGAAACTTAATTAATGTATAAAAAGGCCAAATGAACCCGAAATAATTCCAAAATTTAACAGGGCACTCATATAGTTCTATGTTGCCTCTGTAAATAAAATGTAACATCCCAAAATTCTAAATTTTGGAATGTTATAAACATATAGATAGTTTTGATTGATTGTTTGATTGATTGACTGAAATTGAGTGAAATTCAAAACTTTTTGAAGGTTAAATGAGAGGGAATAAAAGGACTTTCCCAAACTTTCATTTTGCTTTTATGATCTCCGGGAATTCAAATTCTTTTCATCACAAAACCCTGGAGAGAAGATGACATGACTTCTTCCATTTATTTAAATGACAAGGGGTGTTGAAAATATTTGAATTTCATTTGGAAAATATTTCCAATTCTGAACATTTATGCAACTCAATGATTTTCACGAGCGAAGATAAAATGACTTCTTCAAAACATATGAAATATGAGTTGGGAGTTTCAAAGAATTAAAATTCAAAGTTCTTTTGAATTTATTTTCAATTGGAGTTATTGGAGTTTTATTCAAATTATTTTTCTCCAAAATAAAATATATGGGAAATAGGGTAACATGATTCCTACAACAGAAAATTGGAGAGGAATAAATTTGAATTCATTTTGGTATTTTTAAAATGATTTTATTGGATTTTATTAGAGCTGAAGCACTCTTTACTTTATTTAAATTTGTGTGCATTTTATTTAAAGCTATAATAATGTCCATGTTGTAGAAAATCTTTTTCTGAAAATTTTGATATACTATATGCCTATATAAAAGTTTTAGTTATTTTGTTTTTTATTTATTTATTTAAGTTCTCTGAAAATTTTGTTAAAAAAAGACCCTGCAGCGCCTTGGGCCAAAGGCCCAAGCCGCTAGCCGCCGGCCGGCCAAGGCCACAAGGCCATCGCGCGTGCACGCACCAAGGGAGCAAGGGAGCAGCTTCCTTTTCCTTTTTCCAAGTCCTAGTAGGACTCTTTTCCTACTACGTTTATTCCGTATCTATTCCTAGATCTATTTCCTCTTGTTTCCTAATCCTAGTCTATTTCTTGCCCCCTACCCCAAGCAAAACCCTTCCCTCCCCAATATAAATACCCAAGCACCCCCCCTCCAACACATCAAACCTCTCCTCTCCTCTCCTCTCCTCTCCGCAGCAGCAGCAGCCCCACACCCGCGCCAGCGCCCCCTCACCTTGCGCCCGCCTTGCCCCGCCCTTGCCGCCGCCGCCGCCGCCGCCCTTGGAGCCCTCACCTCTTGAGGTACTAGCCCAGCGCCGCGTCACCTTTTCTTTTCCTCGGTTCGGTTTTTCGTAAATCGTTCCAGTTTCCGTTCGGTTTTCTAGATCGGTTTTCTCGCCGGTTTTTCTTTCCGGTTTTGTTTAGCGAGCGTTCGCTCGATAGATTTCTCTTTTTATTTTTAATTTCCGTCAGGGACCTATCCGTAGTGTCCCTAATCTTCAAACGCTCATAACTTTTACTCGTAAGTCGGAATCCAACGAAACCAACGCCCACTTCTTCGTTACGATCCCCTCTATCCAGTAATACAACTCAAACATGTTTTTGATACTTTAAAATTTGAATTAGATCAGATTTGTATTCAAACTTCGTTTGATCATAATTTGAGTTTCGTAACTCCGATTTAGTTGATTCTTTTTGCAAATCGAAGCTCTTGACTTAAACTTTCTGATAAGGCCAAATTCACATAATTTTGGTACTATTAGAAATTGTTTTATGTTGCAAGAGTTATTTGCTTGGTTTTGATGTTTTCCAAATTTTTTTCTTCGTTCTTCCGATCTTTTGAGTGATTGCTTATGTGTGGTTACCATTGCTTGATTACGATAGATTGACCGGAGTGTGACGAGTAGAACTATCAAGAGTTTGAGTGCGAATCATCTTCATCAACATTGCAGGCAAGTAACACTTGATCATACCTTTTCTACTACCCAGTTTTTATGCATTAGATCAATCCTCAAACACTTGCATGTTAGGATCTAATTAAATTGTGGGATGGGAAGTAGATTGAGGTAGTACCTTTTACCTGTTTTACTTATGAAACCTTGGGAGTTACTTCTACGTTTGCTTGTTGTGCCATGCTATGCCAGTAGACGTGGATTGGGTGAGTGAATATCCATGACAGATATGACATTGTTAATTAATGCTTTATCTAAGGTGGCAACTTAAACACACATCTGGGTGGATTGAGGCACCTGGTTTCTATCAGGACTTGCCTGTATTTCTTCGGACCGCCACCCAGGCTCAAAGGGATCATAAGATTACTCAAACTAGAAACTTCCGTGTGCAGCCACAAGCCATTATGGGCTCTGGCATAGTTGAGTAAGTTGTGCGAACTCTTACGGGTAGTCTAGCTGATGTGGGGGATGTAGGTTGGTACGGTCTACCCACATGTAAGGTGCTAGTGCTTCTGAAAGTCTGTGTCTCGGTCATCCGTCTCTCAAACACCATGTAGTGCGAGAACCAAACGGAGGCGATCGAGTCTTGTGGGGAAAAGTGCGCAAACCTCTGCAGAGTGTATAAACTAATCATGATTAGCCGTGTCCCCGGTTATGGACATCTTGAGTATCTAGTAATTGAATATCATGTGAATCTCATCATGTTACTTCTAATTAATGTTATTGGGTTTTAATGAGTACTTTTTAATTGGGATTGAGGATGCTGTCAACCATTCTCAATGTTTAACAACCACCATGATAGTTAAAGAAAATTATTCCTTTGTAGTAGGAAAAAATTGGCTTTTCGCTAAAACTGTAACCGTAGAGCTTTACCACCAGCCACATATGCATGTAGTATGGGCTTATTCTTTCATTATTCTCTACGTGTTACATTGCCAGCATATTCCATGTGCTGACCCGTTTTCGGGCTGCAACTTTTCATATTGCAGACTTTTCAGACGACGAGTAAGTGATACGTTAGGGTTACGATTTCCTATACTCAACTTTGCCGTTGGTGTTGATGGGAATCCACAACCTTGTTGCTTCCGCTATATATTTGGATTGAGGTAATAGTATTTACGTTACTTTATACATGTGATTTACCTCTGTTATAAATCCTTCGAGTACTGTGTGTGTCAGCATACCGATCCAGGGATTACACGAAAGCACAAATACTTGATCCATTCGGGTCGGGTCGCTACAAGATGGTATCAGAGCACATGTTGACTGTAGGACGTGACCCTAGAAACTGACAAGCCCATAGGAAAGAATTTTTCTCTACTACTTCATTTCAAAAAGATCTTTTACCTCTCTTCTCTTCTGAGCTTATTCAAATATTCCCTTTTAGTGAGACCATACCCATTTTCCCTTTTGACCACTTGAAGATTCGACTGATGAGACCACTCCAAGAAGTATAAGATATCGGACAACTAAGACCATTTGGAATGAAGAGGATTTTACCGTGTAAATGGAAATTACAACTGTTGAAGACTCCGAAGACTAGGAGAATTTTGAAGGCTCTGAAGAATTCCCAGATCTTATGACCTAGGAAGGTTACGCTTATGGAATTTGACGGACCATGGAAGTAATCAATACCCGAGATTAAGGTGTATTGGAGTAAGACCAGGATCTGGAGTATTACATCAAGGAGTTAAGATGGACCTACAAGAAGCAATATTTGACAAGAAGGCAATTGGGGAAGAACTCAGGAACCGGAAGCTGAAGTAACCAAACTGGAGGAACAAAACCTCGAGATCTGGGAGATTAAATCGGGATCGAAGGACAGTAGGATCATGGTTCATGCCAAGGATGTTGAAACCAGAAGTTTGGAATGCAACGCCAGGAATATTAAAGGACGTCACGAGAGACTCTGCGTCAACAGAGATGATCTGGCAAAAGAACTGGAGAAGGACAAGAATGATCAGAAGAAGCCATCAGAGACATGACCAAGACTTGAAGAGTGTGATGACTTTGAGATCTATTGACCTTTAGAAGACCAAACCCCTGTTACATACCTTCGTTAGATGCGACGATTGTGAGCTGTCATTTGTTTGATGTTTTTCCAATATCCACAATAAAATCTGTCTTTTCAAAACTTTTGTTTGTATTGTGTGCATCCCTCTCTATCTCTCTTATCCCACCCCAAAACCCATGGACCCAATAGAGGATGAATGGAGATGAGCTTGTATTATCAGGACCGATGCGTCAATTGGAGACAGACCAGTGGATTCAGAACATGGAGAATCACATGAAGAACAACCCTATAGTCAGAAAGGATATGGCCCAGCATGCTCTTCAGTGCTTTGAAAGAGGTGCTGCTATTTGGTGGAGGATGTACCAAACCATCAATGGATTGCAAAGAGTAACCACTTGGGAAGAAGTTAAGCTGACTTTGCTAAAGTCTCGGTTTGTGACCCAGAAGTTGAAGCCTTATGGAAAGGATATGAAGAAACCTTGTGCGTACAAGCTCTGTGGAGAAATAGGACACACCCATAACGAACACAAGGATGAACGCCCAAATTATGAAGGAAGTCATCCCGCTGAAGAATGCCCAACTCGGCAGATTACTTGTTTCTTTTGTGAAGGAACTACACACTACCCTGCTCAGTGTCACATTTACACTATGGTACAGAGAACCATCCAGCAGAAGAAAGAAGAAATGAAAGGAGCCCTCATGGAGATGTTAGAAGAACCTGTGACGAAGAAAGATGTTGAGGACACACACAAAGGAAACAAAATTAAAGCCCACACCAAGTCATGCTATTCATGTGGAGAAGAGGGACACATCTTCCAAGATTGTCTGAATGGAGATCTAGTAGAATTCCCGATAGAGGAAGTAGAGTATGACCCACAGGAAATAGAAGCCCTGATTGGAACGGAAAGGTCCAGGAAGAGGAATAGATTGGATTCCAGGAAGGACCTGAGTCATGTCACCTGTAACAAATGCAAGGAGACAGGGCACTACATCAATACTTGCTCAAAATGGAAGCCGAGGACCCAAGGTGGCTATGTGATCATGAGGAAACCTCGAAACCTGTCAGAAGTAATATGTTTCCGTTGTAATGTAGTAGGGCACTTTGCCAGAGATTGTCCGAAGGAGGAGGAGACTGGTGAGATATAGTTGAATTTGTAACAGAATAAATGGAGTAGTAGAAGTGAGAGCTTTTTCTTTTATTGAGGGGTTAAGTTGAGACATGTAATGGAAAAGCGAGATGATTGTAATAATTTAAATAAAGTTAGCAGTGTTGGTACTGCTTTGGATTTTATGAGTTACCCCATGAGGAAAGATGTTGACCAATTTCGAGGTTATGAGAAATATGGTCTATGGAATATTGGAACATTTTAAGGGTGGTAGTACCCTGTAAGAACCGTTGACCCTTGGAAAGGATAAGGATACCCACTGAATGGATTTCAGACAAAATGACTATGAGTTTTGTCTCGATATGTTTGATACCCCAAGAGAGTGTGGGATGACGTTGGAGACCATCAGTTTTTTGGACCAAATGTGATCAAGGAATCGGAAGAGAATGTTAAGTTGATTCGAGATAGTGAAAGTAGCTCGATCCAGCAGAATAGTTATGCATACTCAAAACCGCAAGGAGGTAGTCTATGAAATTGGAGACAGAGCATGTCTTCATGTGTCCTCTCTGTGAGGAGTTAAACGATTTGGAGTTAAGGGAAAGTTAGCCCTGAGATTTTTAGGACCATACTGAGTTTTGGAGCGTATGGGAGAAGTTACCAACAAGTTGGAGTCACCCGAAGGACTGTTAGGAGTTCAGGATGTGTTTCATGTTTCCCAGTTGAAGAAGTGCCATGCAGAGATGGCCAATATTTCCTTGTAAGGACGCTTGACCCTGGAAAGGATAATGATGTTCCATGAAGTGGAGTATGGACTTCATAAGTATAAGTTTTATCTCGGTATGTGGGATATCCCACGAGGATGAAGAGATAAATTACTATTGGACGTAAATGAGGTATGATGTTGGAAATATGGATCAATGGAAATTCCATGATGAGCCTGAGTAAGCACGTCTTAGTTTGGTGCCAATATAAGGAAAAGAGACAGTACAATTGGATGGATTTTAAGTATGCCGGGAAGTTGGATGTTGGGATAATGATCAGTTGCCCCGAGGATGTGTTCAAGGATTGCAAGTGATGAGATGGGCCATAACCCACAGGCCCCAGGACCTGCCAAGAAGCAAGCACACTCTTGATGAAGGAAAAAAAACCTGGAAGAAGTTATGATTTTATCGATAGACGATTCTATAGGAGTTTACGCAAAACCTGAGAGTTGTTAAGGAACGATAGATGTTTGTTTGGCCTGCAGAATCAATGGATTTTCCGAATTTGGTTCGTCGACAAGAGAAATTCTGCAATGCTTGTGAGGATGACCGAGTGTTAGAATGCGAGATTCGCTAAACCATGTACAAGGTAATGATTTGGGTGCGGGATGGATTGATCACCATACCGACTTACTCTTATTATTCGCTTTGCTATATGGGATGGTAAAATCTGAGTGACTTACCTATAGTAGAGACGACGATCAAAACCTTGTTTAAACCTTAGAAAGGTATAGGTATTTTTTCCCTTGTACACGGCAGTTGTTGCCAACCGTAGGTTATACGGTGAGGTTCAACCCAGACCCGTTTTCTGCAGGGGAAACCATAAATTGTTGACCACCATGAGATATCGATAGTTGTTTAGAATTGGCGCCAGACCCGTCAGCTATGAAGACCCAGTCTCGGAATAACCTTACCAAGATGAAAGGACAAAAGAATTGAGGAAAAGGTTTTGCCACTACCGGAAGAGCCCAGAGAAGGAATTATCCGTCACGATGCGAGAAGACCGACAACATCAGCGATGGATGGAGTATATGAGTTTTGATGGAACCTAAACAATGCTTATAAGAGTGGTAGCACCGAGACCCGGAGACGATCGATGGATTTTGAGAAGACCCCAAACCCTAACCTATTTCTTTCTAGCCTCTCCGAATCTAGAGGACGAGATTCATTTTAAAAGTGGTAGGTTTGTAACATCCCAAAATTCTAAATTTTGGAATGTTATAAACATATAGATAGTTTTGATTGATTGTTTGATTGATTGACTGAAATTGAGTGAAATTGAAACTTTTGAAGGTTAAATGAGAGGAATAAAGGACTTTCCCAAACTCTCATTTTGCTTTTATGATCTCCGAATTCAAATTCTTTTCATCACAAAACCCTGGAGAGAAGATGACATGACTTCTTCCATTTATTTAAATGACAAGGGTGTTGAAAATATTTGAATTTCATTTGAAAATATTTCCAATTCTGAAACTTTATGCAACTCAATGATTTTCACGGCGAAGATAAAATGACTTCTTCAAAACATATGAAATATGAGTTGGGAGTTTCAAAAATTAAAATTCAAAGTTCTTTTGAATTTATTTTCAATTTGGAGTTATTGGAGTTTTATTCAAATTATTTTCTCCAAAAATAAAATATATGGGAAATAGGGTAACATGATTCCTACAACAGAAAATTGGAGAGGAATAAATTTGAATTCATTTTGGTATTTTTAAAATAATTTTATAGGATTTTATTAGAGCTGAAGCACTCTTTACTTTATTTAAATTTGTGTGTATTTTATTTAATGCTATAATAATGTCCATGTTGTAGAAAATCTTTTTCTGCAAATTTTGATATACTATATGCCTATATAAAAGTTTTAGTCATTTTATTTTATTTATTTATTTATTTTAAGTTCTCTGAAAATTTTGTTAAAAAAAAAACCTGCAGCGCCTTGGGCCAAAGGCCCAAGCCGCTAGCCGCCGGCCGGCCAAGGCCACAAGGCCATCGCGCGCGCACGCTCCAAGGGAGCAATGGAGCAGCTTCCTTTTCCTTTTTCCAAGTCCTAGTAGGACTCTTTTCCTACTTCGTTTATTTCGTATCTATTCCTAGATCTATTTCCTCTTGTTTCCTAATCCTAGTCTATTTCTTGCCCCCTACCCCAAGCAAAACCCTTCCCTCCCCAATATAAATACCCAAGCACCCCCCCCCCTCCAACACATCAAACCTCTCCTCTCCTCTCCTCTCCTCTCCTTGCAGCAGCCCCACCCAGCCGCGCCGCCCCTCACCAGCGCCCGCCGCCGCCCTTGCCACCGCCCGCCGCCCGCCTGCGCCGCCGCCGCTTGAGCCCTCGCCTCTTGAGGTACTAGCCCAGCCGCGTCACCTTTTCTTTTCCTCGGTTCGGTTTTTAAATAAATCGTTCGGTTTCGTTCGGTTTTCTAGATCGGTTTTCTCGCGGTTTTTCTTTCGGTTTTGTTTAGCGGCGTTCGCTCGATAGATTTCTCTTTTATTTTAATTTCCGCCAGGACCTATCCGTAGTGTCCCTAATCTTCAAACGCTCATAACTTTTTACTCGTAAGTCGGAATCCATGAAACCAACGCCCACTTCTTCGTTATGATCCCTCTATCCGATAATACAACTCAAACATGTTTTTGATAATTTAAAATTTGAATTAGATCAGATTTGTATTCAAACTTCGTTTGATCATAATTTGAGTTTCGTAACTCCGATTTAGTTGATTCTTTTTGCAAATCGAAGCTCTTGACTTAAACTTTCTGATAAGGCCAAATTCACATAATTTTGGTACTGTTAGAAATTGTTTTGTTGCAAGAGTTATTTGCTTGATTTTGATGTTTTCCAAATTTTTTTCTTCGTTCTTCCGATCTTTTGAGTGATTGCTTATGTGTGGTTACCATTGCTTGATTACGATAGATTGACTGGAGTGTGACGAGTAGAACTATCAAGAGTTTGAGTGCGAATCATCTTCATCAACATTGCAGGCAAGTAACACTTGATCATACCTTTTCTACTACCCAGTTTTTATGCATTAGATCAATCCTCAAACACTTGCATGTTAGGATCTAATTAAATTGTGGGATGGGAAGTAGATTGAGGTAGTACCTATTACCTGTTTTACTTATGAAACCTTGGGAATTACTTCTACGTTTGCTTATTGTGCCATGCTATGCCAGTAGACGTGGATTGGGTGAGTGAATATCCATGACAGATGTGAGATTGTTAATTAATGGTTTATCTAAGGTGGCAACTTAAACACACATCTGGGTGGATTGAGGCACTGGTTTCTATCAGGACTTGCCTGTATTTCTTCGGACCGCCACCCAGGCTCAAAGGGATCATAAGATTACTCAAACTAGAAACTTCCGTGTGCAGCCACAAGCCATTATGGGCTCTGGCATAGTTGAGTAAGTTGTGCGAACTCTTACGGGTAGTCTAGCTGATGTAGGGGATGTAGGTTGGTACGGTCTACCCACATTTAAGGTGCTAGTGCTTATGAAAGACTGTGTCTCGGTCATCCGTCTCTCAAACACCATGTAGTGCGAGAACCAAACGGAGGCGATCGAGTCTTGTGGGGAAAAGTGCGCAAACCTCTGCAGAGTGTATAAACTAATCATGATTAGCCGTGTCCCCGGTTATGGACATCTTGAGTATCTAGTAATTGAATATCATGTGAATCTCATCATGTTACTTCTAATTAATGTTATTGGGTTTTAATGAGTACTTTTTAATTGGGATTGAGGATGCTGTCAACCATTCTCAATGTTTAACAACCACCATGATAGTTAAACAAAATTATTCCTTTGTAGTAGGAAAAAATTGGCTTTTCGCTAAAACTGTAACCGTAGAGCTTTACCACCAGCCACATATGCATGTAGTATAGGCTTATTCTTTCATTATTCTCTACGTGTTACATTGCCAGCATATTCCATGTGTTGACCCGTTTTCGGGCTGCAACTTTTCATGTTGCAGACTTTTCAGACGACGAGTAAGTGATACGTTAGGGTTACGATTTCCTATACTCAACTTTGCCGTTGGTGTTGATGGGAATCCACAACCTTGTTGCTTCCGCTATATATTTGGATTGAGGTAATAGTATTTACGTTACTTTATACATGTGATTTACCTCTGTTATAAATCCTTCGAGTACTGTGTGTGTCAGCATACCGATCCAGGGATGACACGAAAGCACAGAGACTTGATCCATTCGGGTCGGGTCGCTACATAAAATCAGGGGGGCAGCGTATATCGTTTCCCACACAAAGGTGACACGTTCCCTCTCGGAACCACGAGGCTTGTTGAGAGAATCTCCAGTTTTGCAAGAGGCTTATACCAAAACTTGTCCCAATTCAGCCAAAAATTATATGTATGAAAACAGGGTTTAGATATCCCAAACATCTCGCTACCTAGACCAATAATGTACTATGATTTGAATTCGACATAAAATGGATACAAATATTTGAATTGGAGAGCGTATGGTACATGTAGTTCATAGTGAAATATGATTACTGCTATATGTATGTTTTTTGTTATCAAGATAATATTTAAATTATTGTATAACTTGACAACGATCGTATTCAAATAAGGAAAATTGATTCAAATTTAGTCCATATGGTGAGCGACAATAAATATGTTCACATGGTGGAGTAAAATGTTCATATATGATGGAATATCAGAATGTCGACTACATCAATTATAAACCGCAAGGTCACCTAATGATATATTCGAATTCAACATAGCGTGGATTCAAAATTGAAATTCGAGATCATGGCATACGTAATCATATAAAAGGGACATTACTCTTTCTTTGGTGGGAATTGATTTGTTTTTTGTTGTTGTTGAGGAAAGTGCGAATCGATTTGGTACTATGCAGGGTAATCTTGTTCTCTCGATTTTTTTACATTTTTCTTGTAGTTTTTTTAGAGGCATCTATAGCAATATAGTAAAAGGGGACATGACTCTCTTGTGTCTTGTATGAATTTTTTTTACACTTAAGTTTGTTCTGCCGAACAAGGAATCCACACCTTGTTATCCCAAAATTTTCAAGCTCGAGTATCTTTTGTCTCACCTGCCTTGAAACTCCCGCTTCTTCAACCCGCGCCACGCCTTGTTATCCCAAAATTTGGACATGCGCGAGAACTCCCTCTGCCGGATTTCGGGTTCCGGCATACCCTCAAGGTTCGAACTCTAGGGTGCGCGCGGAGATCACACCTACTGCCTACCCATGTCTTGTCACCTCGCAAGGATCTAAACTACGCAAAGAACAACACAAGGGACACAAGGTTTATACTGGTTCGGGCCACCATTGTGGTGTAACACCCTACTCCAGTGTGTGGTGTGGTGGATTGCCTCTGGGGCTGATGATGAATAATACAAGGAAGAACAGCCTCGCGAGGGTCTGTTCGTGGCGGTGCGATGAACTGCTAGGGGGAGCTCAGTCGCTTCTCTCTCTCTCTCTTGCCTATCTTTCGGTCCATCTTTTCTGACTGCCTCTACCCTGGGGGTGGCTAGTCCTATTTATAGGCGGAGGCCCTAGGACTCTTCCCGAATATTGAGCGGGAAGGGCGCCAACAATTGGCCATTTTGAAGGGGAACATCTAGTACACTTATCCTGACTAAAGTTGGTCCTCGCCTGCCAAAGATCCTGACGATGACGCCGGCTTGGGCTCCACGATGACCTCCATCCTGCCATCCTGCTGGCCTTGGTCTTGTTGCACTGAAATGGTTGCTTTTGCTTGATACTCTTGCTTGCGCTTGCCCCCTTTGTACCAAAGGGGAAACAAGGAGTCTGCGCAGGCCGGCACCCGCCTGGCGCCCGCCGGGCCTTGGTCGTCATGGCTTGCGTCATGGGCACCTCGTGAGGTACCCCACATTGATCTCTCCGCCTCCTCGCAAGCCAGCCTGACGAGGTTGTGCCTGAGGAAGCCTCCTGCCGTCCGCCCCGTGAGGCTTGGCCCCTCGCGAGGGTCTTGAGCTTGTGTTGATGAAGATGGGCCGTACCTGGCCACTCCTTGAGCCACGCCGCAGGTAGGCAAGTCTGGGTACCCCCATTCCCAGAACACCGACAGTAGCCCCCGGGCCCAAGGCGCGCCCAGACTTGGCTTAGCAGGGAAGCGAAGGGGCAAGTGCGAAGCGCCGCGGGCCCCAACAGCCTGCGGCCTTGAGCACCGCGTGGTGATTTGTTGGTCGTGGGCGTCTCCACTTCCCCACGATGCCTCGGCAACCGCATGACTTGACAAGTCCCTGCATGCAGAAATGGGTCATGATTACCTGCGATCGTGGAGGCCGACGATTGGCCTCCTCCGGCTATAAGTATGGAACGGCGCGAGCTCTTCCAGCCCATCTCTTCTTGCTCCTCCCTCTTCTCCATGGCTCCGTCGAAGAGGTTCTCGGCCGCGGAGAAAGGAAAGGCCCGCCAAGTGGGGCCTGACTCTCCCCCGGCTAAGCGCGGTCGAGGCCATCCTCACAAGCACCCTGTGGCTCCCGCAGCGGCTTCCCGCAGCCGTGGAGGCGATCTCCTGCGCGGCGATGGGCACCAGGCCGTTGATGGGGGGCGCGCTATGACCGCGCGACCTCCTAGGCCGCGCTTCCACTCGGCAGAGGTGCTGCCGGAGTTTGTCGTGTGGTCGGTGGAGCCAACCAGCACCTGGCTCCAGCTTCCCCGCTTCCTTTTAGATGAACTTCATTTGGCGCCCAGGCGACCTCAGCTCCAGCGGACGGTTGCTGCAGCCGGGCCTCCTGGGCTTCGCTAGAGGTCTCCGCCGCCGGGAGCGTGGCCCTGACCCGCGGGTGGCAAACATTTGCCCGCACGCGTGGTCTAAGCAGGCGGTGGACCCTGCACTTCAAGTTCGACGGCGATGCCACCCTCTACGTGAGGGTGTTCGGGGAAGACGGTCGCCGCGTCGGGTGCTGCCCCGAGGACGACGACCGCGGCCGTGGGCCCAGCCCTGGCGACGATAGGGATGAAGATGGCAGCGCGCGCGTGGTCGGTGGCCCTCAGGGCTCGTCGAGCTTCGGCGGCTCTCCTTCGGACAGCAGCTCCTCCAGCGGTGGTCGCGACCAGCCTCCGTGCCACCGCGCCCGCCTGGAGGGAGGTAGTGGGTCTGCCCGCCGTCGCGCCCCGGTGAAGCGCGAGAGGGAGTCCGCCTGAGTTCCGGAGGCGGTACAAGCCTTCGCCGCGAGTTGGTGCCAAGCGAGTCGCACCTATTTTGTACTTCCCCCCTTCCTGCGCAAAGAGAAAGTAGTGTAGGGCCCCGTGGGGGCGTGCTTGGACTGTTGCTGTTAATTGTCGTACTGTTTCCGCTATTTCTGTATTATGCCTTTGTGCCACATGCCTGCGCGTAGAAATTACTTAGCTCGGGGGGGCCTATCGTGGTCTTCGCTTCCCGAGGCCGAGGCCTCATCGAACGCTTCATGTCCTGCAAAGGTTAATCAGGAGAGGTAGCTTTCGGCTTCAGTTGAGGAGGCGACCGACCCAGGTCCTGTGTTCGCATCACTGTGCCCGTGGGGCATGGACTGGGAGGGGTGCTCCCGCAGCGGACCCGTCTTGGGAAGCCTCAGGCGACAGGGGCAGAAAATGCTCGCGAGGGTGCCCACACCACTTCCTCGCGAGACTCGCACGAGAGAAATCAAGGCAGGGGAGCGAAAAAGGCAAAGAGTCACAAGCCAAAGACGGCAACAACTTCAATAAATCTTCAAATGGGAATGATCAAGACAACTGCAGAAAGCAAATGAAAGAAGTCGTGTCCGGCACCTAATCTAGTCTTTGACATCTTCTCACCAGCGTGGAGCTAAGTGCTGCCACTGGGCGTGGGCGGGAGCCCCCAAGGCCCGAGGGCGGCACTCCGGAGACTCCGGGTCATGTACATCCCCACTCATTATTACGTGAGAGTGTCACGGGCGGCGAGCTTCATAGGCATTTGCCTTCTTCACAGGCACCGGGCCTTTTCCCAATCGCAGCAGCTTCACAGGCATTCGCCTTCTTCACAGGCACCGGGCCTTTTCCGAAACGCGACAGCTTCACCGGCATTCGCCTTCTTCACAGGCACCGGGCCTTTTCCAGAACGCAACAACTTCACAGGCATTCACCTTCTTCACAGGCACCGGGCCTTTTCCAGAACGCAACAACTTCATAGGCATTCGCCTTCTACACAGGCACCGGGCCTTTTCCAGAACGCAACAACTTCACAGGCATTCGCCTTCTTCACAGGCACCGGGCCTTTTCCAGAATGCAACAACTTCACAGGCATTCGCCTTATTCACAGGCACCGGGCCTTTTTAGGGGTAAAACCTTCGGAGATGCTGGATGTTCCACGCGTTCTGGACGGTTACCCCCTCCTGAGTCTCCAAGCGCACGGAGCCGGGCCTGGAAACATGAACAACCTTGAACGGGCCCTCCCACATGGGAGAGAGCTTATGCAGTCCCTCCCTGGAGAGAACCCGCCTGAGCACGAGGTCCCCTACCTCAAGAGTCCTGGGGTGAATGATGCGGCAGTGGTATCGCCGTAGTGCTTGTTGGTACCTTGCCGCTCGTAGCGCGGATTCTCGACGATGCTCCTCCCCCAGCACGAGGTCCGTCCCCCGCATGGCGTCCTACTGCACCTCGTCGAACGCCAGGACCCGTGCGGAACGACGTCTGACCTCGTGAGGGAGGACTGCTTCAACTCCATAAACCAGGAAGAACGGGGTCTCGCCAGTCGGCTTGGTTGCGGTCGTGCGGATGGACCACAGTACAGACTGAAGCTCATCGTACCAGCCCCTGCCGCAGGCTTCCAACTTCTTCTTGAAGGTCCTAGTTTTGAGGCCCCTCAGGACCTCTGCCTTGGCCTGCTCGGCCTGACCGTTGCTCCGCGGGTGTGCTACCGAAGCATAGCATACCTGCATCCCAAGGTTAGCACAGTATGTTTTGGAGAGGTTACTGGTGAACTGCGAACCGTTATCGGTGATGATGCGGTTCGGCACCCCGAACTGGCTCACGATGCCCTTGATGAACTTGACCGCGGAACCTTCGGGGATGGTGCGGACGGCTTCCACTTCAGCCCACTTGGTGAACTTGTCCACGAGGATGTAGAGGTAGCGATAGCCTCCCGGCGCCCGAGAGAACGGGCTCAGGATATCCAGCCCCCAGACTGCGAATGGCCACGAGAGGGGCATAGTTTGCAGACCTCTCGTCCGGCTGATGGATCTGCTTGGCATGGAATTGGCAGGCCTCGCAAGCTTTCACCAGTTCCACAGCATATTGAGTGTCGTGGGCCATTAGAACCCGCTGTGGAACGCCTTGCCAACGAGGGTCCGTGATGACGAATGATGCCCACAGTCTCCACCGTGTATGTCTGCCAGCAGCTCCCTCCCTTGCTCCCTGGAAATGCAACATAGGGACACATCATTCGGTCGTCTCCGGTAGAGCTCTCCATCCCTGATACAGTATGCCGTGGCCTGCCGCGCCACACGCTCCGCTTCCTCCTCCTTTTCCGGAAAGGTCCCTTGCGTTAGGTAACTCCTGAGCTCTGTGATCCAGCACCCCTCCTGAGTCTGCAGCGCCAGGAGCAGACGCGCTCCTGAGGCCGGGCCGCAGACCGGGGCTCCCGAGGCTGGTGGCTGGGGGAGCTCTTCCCGAGGCTGCACCGTGCTTGATAGTGATGGCGCCGCCGAGGGATTGAAGAGCCGCTCCTCGAAGACGCCAGGTTCCTGAGGTAGTCGCCTGGATGCCCGTTTGGCGATGTCATCAACCTCTTGATTGGTGCCGCGAGGCACATGCTGCAACTCCAGTCCCCAGAACTGCTTCTCCATCCTGCGGACCTCCGCGAGGTAGGCTTCCATGTGCTCATCCCGCGGCTCGTATACTTTGTTGGAGAAGTTGGCGAGGAGTTGTGAATCACCCTTGATGGTAAGACGCTTCACCCCCAGGGCGACTACGGCTTTCAGGCCTGCTATCAGGCCTTCGTATTCTACTATGTTGTTGCAGACCCTTTCTCCATGCTGGAAACAGAGTTGCACGGCATAGTAGAGCTTGTCTTGAGTGGGAGATATGAGCACTGCGCTAGCCCCCGCGCCATGTCGGGAGAACGCCCCATCGAAGTACATGACCCAACCGTCTGTTGCCTCGCTTCCCGGGGAGAGGGATCGATCCTCATCAGCCTTGAGGCCCGGCGCCTCCGCCCATTCTGCCACGAAGTCCGCTAGCGCGGACCCCTTGATGACTCTGGTTGTGCTGAATTCTAGCTAAAACGCTTGCAGCTCGATGTTCCACTCAGCGACTCTTCCAGCCGAGTTGGGGCTCCTGAGCACCCTTTCCAAGGGGTACGCTGAGACGACCTTGATGGGATGGCCCTGAAAATAGTGCCGCAGCTTGCGCGAGGCTACCAATAGCACGAGGAGGAGTTTCTGGGGCATGGGGTACCGCGCCCTCGCGTCTCGCAACCTTTGTCCGACAGAAGTACAGGGTGTTGACGAGGCTGGAGTCTGGTGCTGCTAGCGTCCTCCGGAGGCATGGCGCCTCCTGAGAGCAGTAGAGCCCCAGGCTGGTCACACCGGGAGGGCCTCTTCATTCGAAGTGCGCTTCCCTGCGGCGGCCGATCCTTCTCGGCTGTGGTAGCGGTCTCTGTGAGGCCCCTTTGATCCTGCCACACCTCGACCCGGGCAGCTGTCGCGGCTTTGGTCCAACGCTCCTCCCTAACCGCCACCAGGGCTGCGCTGGCAGAGTAGGGGGTGGCTGCAAGGTAGAGCACCAGGGGCCCTTGAGGGCGTGGAGCCACCATTACCGGAGGGCTGGTTAAGTACCTTTTGAGATCCTGGAACGCCTTGTCGGCCTCTTCAGTCCATTCAAAGGGGCCCTTTTTCTTCATCAGCTTGAAGAAGGGCAGCGCTCGTTCCCCCAACTTGGAGATGAAGCGTCCTAGTGCGGTCACGCGCCCAGTGAGCTTCTGCATCTCTCTGAGGGTCTTCGGCGGGCTCATGTCCTCGACTACTTTGACCTTTTCTGGGTTGGCCTCGATGCCCCGGTGGGACACGAGGAAGCCCAGGAGCTTGCCCGAGGGGACTCCAAACACACACTTCTCCGGGTTGAGCCGCAGGTCGACCTCGTTGAGGCTCGCGAAGGTTTCCTCCAAGTCTTGTATCAGGGTTTTTGCCTCCCGAGACTTCACCACAATGTCATCAACCTAAGCCTCAGCATTCCTCCCGAGCCGTCGACCCAAGGTGATGTGCATCAGCCACTGAATGGTCGCACCTGCATTGCGCAGCCCGAACGGCATGCATGTGTAGCAGTACACTCCACACGGGGTCAGGAAAGCCGTTTTCTCCACATCTTCTATCGTCATCTTGATCTGGTGATAGCCAGAGAAGGCATCCATGAAACATAACAGGTCGCACTCGGTAGTGGAGTCGACGATCTGATCGATATAAGGGAGCGGGAATGGATCCTCCGGGCAGGCTTTGTTGAGGTTGGTGAAGTCGACACACATGCGTTCCTTCCCCCCTTTATTTGGCACGACAACCGGGTTAGCCAACCAATCTGGGTATCAGACCTCGCGAATGACCCCTGCCACCTCCAGCTTGCGGGTCTCTTGGACGATGAAAGCCTGCTTCTCAGTGGATTGATGTCTCCCTTTCTGCCTCACGGGGCGCACGTTGGGGCACACGTTGAGGTGGTGCTCAATTACGCCCCTTGGGACCCCTTGGGACACCTTCTTGTTTGCGCGCAGGAACTTGACCAGGGCCTCCTCCTGCTCGGGCTCGAGGTTGGCGCCTATGGTGAAGGTGGCATCAGTGGATTGTCATCGTCGACCAGTATCTGCTTGGTTTCTGCCTTGTCTTGGGTGAATAGCTGCTTCTTCTTGGCCGGTGCAGCCCCCTTGGGCTCAGGGGCGTCTGAGTCGGCGGGCTGCGCCGCCGCCTCAGTCTTGAAGACGAACTTGAGCACTTGCAACGCGTCCCCGGTGTCTCCGGATACGGTGAGGACGCCGCTGCTCCCGGGCATCTTCATGAGGTTGTACGCTGGGTGAGTCGCGGCCATGAATCGGGCTAGTGCTAGGTAGCCGAGGATGGCGTTGTATGGGAGGCCTATGGGGGCGATGTCAAAGTCGATTAGCTCCGTGCGGAAGTTGTCGTAGGTGCCGAAGGTCACCGGAGGACGGATCTGCCCCAGGGAGCCGGCGGAACCGCCTCCAACGCCCAACAAGGGCCTGCTGGGCTGAAGCCGCTCCGGTGGTACATGGAGGAGGCTGAAGGCTTCAACCGAGAGCACGCTGAGGACCGCGCCGCCGTCGATGAGAGTCCTGGTGATGTCCACCTGGCAGATGGTGGGGGTGCACAGCATTGGGAGCGCGCCCGAGCTGGCTGAGTTGGAGGGATGATCATCCGAGCTGAAGGCCAGATCGGCCTTGGGCGCCGACCGACCCAGAGGTGCCCCATGCTGTGCGGAAGCAGCGCTGATCTGGCGGACGAATGGCTTGATGTGGTGGCCTGAAGGTGGCGCCTTCGAGCCGGCCAGGAGACCTGCGACGACCGGGGGAGCCGGTGCAGCGTGCTGAGTGAGGAAGAGGCCGCGCAGCTCCCCCCAAGAGGCCACGGAAGCCGCTGGCAGGTGGAGCAGCCACATGCGCGGGGCGCCGGTGAGGGCCATGGGAAACCAGTTAGCCATGACCCCATCGTCGCCCCCGGCTTCGAGGACGGCCCCCTCGTACGCCAGCAGGAAGGCCAACGGATCGGTCGTTCCGTTGTAGCGCGGTGGCATATCCGGTTTGAACTTGTTCGGCCACTGCACCTACCGTAAGGCTGGGGCCAAGGCTCGGAGCCCCCTGGCCCCTGCTCTGGCGCTGGCGACCGGAGCGGCGGCGCGTTGCTCATCATAGGGCGAATCGCGATGTTGGCGGAGAGCGGTTCGGTGGAAGGGAAAGCTCCGGCGCACCCCTACCTAGCGCGCCAAATGTCGGATTTCGGGTTCCGGCAGACCCTCAAGGTTCGAACTCTAGGGTGCGCGCGGAGATCACACCTACTACCTACCCGTGTCTTGTCACCTCGCAAGGATCTAAACTACACAAAGAACAACACAAGGGACACAAGGTTTATACTGGTTCGGGCCACTATTGTGGTGTAACACCCTACTCCAGTGTGTGGTGTGGTGGATTGCCTCGGGGGCTGATCATGAATAATACAAGGAAGAACAGCCTCGCGAGGGTCTGTTCGTGGCTGTGCGATGAACTGCTAGGGGAGCTCAGTCGCTTCTCTCTCTCTCTTGCCTATCTTTCGGTCCATCTTTTCTGACTGCCTCTACCCTGGGGGTGGCTAGTCCTATTTATAGGCGGAGTCCCTGGGCCTCTTCCCGAATATTGAGCGGGAAGGGCGCCAACAATTGGACATTTTGAAGGGGAACATCTAGTACACTTATCCTGACTAAAGTTGGTCCTCGCCTGCCAAAGATCCTGACGATGACGCCGGCTTGGGCTCCACGATGACCTCCATCCTACCGTCCTGCTGTTCTTGGTCTTGTTGCACCGAAATGGTTGCCTTTGCTTGATACTCTTGCCTGCGCTTGCCCCCTTTGCACCAAAGGGGAAACAAGGAATCTGCGCAGGCCGGCGCTCGCATGGCGCCCGCCGGGCCTTGTTCGTCATGGCTTGCGTCATGGGCACCTCGTGAGGTACCCCGCCTTGATCTCTCCGCCTCCTCGCGAGCCAGCCTGACGAGGTTGTGCCTGAGGAAGCCTCCTGTCGTCCGCCCCGCGAGGCTTGGCCCCTCGCGAGGGTCTTGAGCTTGTGTTGATGATGATGGGCCGTACCTGGCCACTCCTTGAGCCACGCCGCAGGTCTCAGACAGGCAAGTCTGGGTACCGCCGTTCCCAGAACGCTGACACCCTCCTCATCTGAAATCTCTCCTGCAGCCTAGACACGCGAAATCCCCCTTCTACCCCTCAGCCGGAAATGAAGCTCCACGTGGCGGTGTCAAAACCGGTGGGGGTACGCTGGTAACTTACCCTACATTTCTGACAAGCGCGTCCCTAAGCTTGGATCCCCCTCCCCCTTCGCCCCCCCATTCGTACACCGAGGCCGCCAAAACCCGCGAAACCCCACGCTCCTCCGTCGGCCTCCCGACCGCCGCCCAGCCGGAGACTCTTCCCGACTCGCCGCCCACCGCAACATCTCGCCATCCCTCATCCACCGCACCGGATGAGGATCTGTTGTCGATCTCGTCGTCCCACCGGATCAGCCGCCCCGTCCTCCACCTCCAAGGAGCTGCCCCGACGTTTGCCTCGTCTATTGTGCCACCTCAATCCCCACAGCGCTGTCTTGACCTGCCCCATCGGAACCGCAGCACCCTCACCAATTCCTCCGGTGAAGCGGAGGCTAACTCAGCGCCACCAAGGAGGTTATGCAGTCACCGCTGCATTTTATCTTTTATTCGATCTCACGGGGCTGCCGGTTCTCAATACCGAGCAGACATGGCGTGTCTCCATCGACGGCGCCGTCGCGGGCCACATCATCCACGGCGTCTCTCCCCCATGTCGTTGCTTCCTCGGCGGCGACTTCCACAACGGCACTAGTTGCAGCTGCTCCAGCTCTCGCTCGCCTTGCGGCTCTGTTCTTGTTGTCGGTCGCGCTGATGCACTGCTCCTGCTTTCGTTCGTGCTGCTGCTCTGCTCTTGCTCTCGCTTGCGCTGCTGCTGCTGCACGATCTCCAGCAGCTACAGGAGTTGCTGCTTTAGCACTCGCTCGCGGTGCTACTGCACAACTTGCTCTCTGCTAGTGCGTTCCTTGCTCGAGCGTCTGCTGATTTAGGTCACTGCTTCTCTGCTACTAGTGCTCGAACGCCCTAAACATCTATTGCAATGCTCTGTTACTAGTTCAATCAGTTTCGACATTAAAATTCAGTTTCGACTGTGAAGTTTATTTTCTTCAGTTAAGTTCAAAGTGAACAGTACTTATAGCATCTGTCGGACCGGCCGTGGCGCGGCTGATGCGTTTTATATCTAGCACTTTTTGGTGATGTATTTTACATCATCTATTGCAGATGATATTAGGGTCCCACTTCAGATTAACGTTGTCTGTCTTGTCATGCTTCAGCCTCGTTGCCGTACACCTTAGTGGAGCTACTCCAACGACGGAACCGTCCATCACAGCGGAGCAGTACCCTCGGCGCCGTTTCCAGAGGCCTCGGATCTTCTTCCCCGCCTCCGACAGTCACACCAGCATCATCACCATCCTCCACGTCCAACCCAATGATGCAGAGGTCCATAAGGCTATGCCAAAGAGGTTGTACACTCATCGCATCACTTTGTTTCTCCATTCCTCTGTTCTTCCAATTCATGTGAGCCAAACACCCAGGTTGACTGAAATCCTATGTTTCCAAATGCTCAGTTTTGCACGTGCATTCCTATCCTATTCCTGTGTTTTTCCTGTCCCTGCGTTTATAGAATCCTCCAATTCTAAGGAGCCCTTACAGTTTTACTTCATTTTTAGATAGGCGTCAAAGAAAACTCTATGTGTTATGTCCTGCTCCTGCCGTGCCGTCATCCACCCCACCTGAGGTGCACCATCGACATAAGCGTTCACTGCAGCAGAGATCCCCCCTGCAGACTTCCTTTTGCTGCCTCAGATCATTTTCCCCATTGCCGGCAGCCACGCCAACTGCATTACCATCATCGACTGAGCAGATGAACCTGAGGACTACATAGTTCCGGAAGAGAGGTCGTAGTCTTTCGTGTTTTCTTACGTTATACATCGGTTATTATTACCTGCTACTTTATCGTTCAATCTTGAGTTTTGAATTACCCATGGGTCTCATATCGAGCCCGCAACGAATAGTATCTGTCTACTATCTGGTTCATCTGGGTCTTCTATGTGGTTCATGTTGGGTGGGCAACAAACAATAGATGATCCATTGTCTATCTTTTTAAACTGAAGCTATAATCTACCTGAAATCATTAGTTTTGGATCCATCCACTCGTTTGCTACCATCAGTCTTGATTTTTGCATGCACCCCTTAGGCATTACAAAATCTAACTATTTTTTTATTATGCATGTCAGATATTGTACACAATCGTACTAAACATGTAGAGAAAAAGAGAAGACCGTTGCGTGCGAATATAATGTCATGCAGGCGCCGCTCCATGGTGGGGGCGAAGTGCCCCCCCCCCCCCTCCTGCATTTCCAGATTGAATTCCCGAGGAAGATAGCTCTTCAGATGGAGATTCAGAAGGAGCCGACCACGCCTGTTTACCACCTGAGGTGTTTACTCTAACCTGGCATGCTGATGTTGGTCATATCATGCATATGGCGCCTTGCATTGCTTACATTATACATCTTATATGTCATCAGGGAGTATATGGGAATTATGCAATGCCATCTTCTTTAGCCAGGCATCATATACGTGAATCATGCAATGTCATCCTGTTTAGCCAGTCATCGAATATGTGAATTGTATCGTGCCATATTTTTTTCCATAATGTATTCCATTTGTCAACAATGTTTATACATTCATCTACTCTTCCTGTGCATCAGCCATTTGAGTCGGTCATGGGAAAATATGGAGTGAAAACAAGGTCTTCTAAGCAGTCAGTGCTACCTGTCGATGCAGATTTCTTGTTGGTTACAGATAGCTCCACAGAGGAGGATTCAGAGAGAGATGACCAGTAGTATCCCCCCCCCCTCGAGGTGCATGCTCTAACTTGGCTGGGTTATATTGCTGATATCATGCATATGGTGTCTTGCATTGCCATGCCATCTGCTTAGATTAGACATGCTTTGTGTGAATGCCTCATGTTTGCTTTCTATATCAGATATGTGAATTATGCAATGCCATGTTTTTCAGCTAATTATCATATATGTGAATTATGCACCGCCATGGATCCAGGCATCATATATGTGAATTATCTCAATCCATCTTTTTTTTCATTACGTATTCCATTTGTCGACAATCTGTGTATATTGAACTACTCTTCATGTGTATCAGCCATTTGAGCCGGTTATGGAAAAATCTGGAGTAAAAACAAGGTCTTGAGAGAGCAATGGTACTGTTGAAGCATATATCTCGATGGTTCTGAGGAGCTCCTCGAGGAGGATTAGAGATGATGACCAGCCCTATATCCCACCGAGGTGTATGCTCTAAGTTGCAATGTTTATATTTCTCATATGATGCATATTGTGTCTTGCATTGCTTAGTTTAGACATCATATGCACAATATTGAATTCTATCTGCTTAGTTTAGAGATCATACATGCGAGTGCCAGCTACTTAGTACATGAATCAATTATGTCAATTATATCATGCCATCATGTATACATAGACAACATGTATGTGAATTATTTCATCCCAACCTATTTTAGAAAGACATCATATACTTTTGTCGTGTCATCCTGTTTAGGTACTCATCATATGTTGAATTATGCCATTATATCCTGTTAAGTTATCCATCATATATCTGAAAGCTGTGTCATGCTATCCTGTTTAGTTAGGCATCATATATGTGAAATTGTGTCATGCTGTGTCTGTTTGGTTAGACAACATATATGTGAATTACCACATCATCTATCATACAATGTCTCAGACGTTCAATTTCTCTTCTTGTTTATCAGCCATTTGAATTGGAGGGGGTGATGGCAGTATCTAAGGGAGAAAAAACCCATTCTTCACAAAAGACAGTGCTACCCGTCGATGCAGATAGAACCATGGTTCTACTGGCCCACAAACTAGCCTCACCACACATAATGGAGACTCTTCCAGATTGCACACCTACACCGTTGGGCAGAGAACCAGCTACAACCCATCTAACCATAACCCAGTGGATAGTAACCCACTTATAGTTGACAAAGCACCATGTCCACCACAGTACCCCCCCACGAGCAGTTTGTAAAGCTACTGCGGTGCCCAAAGCACGAAGACCACCACAGCTAACCCAAACTCCACGTTTAATGCGGAAAAGCAAGCTGTTCTCGGTCAGATTCCGTAGCTATGGTCCATACTCCTTTGTTGTTGCATCCTTTGTATTTACTCATACCAACTACTTTGAATTTGAAGGATCCAATTGAAACTCCAATGGCGCAACGGGTATGTTTTAAACCTATTTCTTTAACTGGATTGCTGTTCTAACTTCTTGCTCTATGTTGATTTCAGTTTAAGTTGTATAAACAGTTATGTTCTCATGTGATGCACATTACAAGTGCTGCCAATGCTGTGTAGTTTCTCACACTTATATTCTGTCTATGCTGTTGTGTCTTAAAAATATATGAGTTGAACTGTGTGTCTATCTTGATTAGGGAACATAAACTAGAATGATATGGACAATACAGTGACCATAGTACATAGATATATGTTTGTTTCATGCTGTTATCCTGTCCACCTTACTACTGAACCGGTTTACCAAAATGAGTTTCGTATACTACAAGCTAAACCTATGATGTGTCTGCTTGTTTCTCTTGTAGTATGCAAACAGAATATTAGAGAATAGCACCCCACTATGCAATGGTAGAGAAAGTAATGCAGATAAGGTTAAAGATAGTGAGACAACCCTGTTGGTCTCCAGGAAAGGTGATAAAAACGATCTTATAGACAGTGAGAAAACCCCACAGTCCTGCGTTGATGTAGTGTTCGAGTTACTGGACAGTACCGCTGGCACAAGCTCTTCGAACTCGCTGCCTGAATCACTTCGGCTTCTTCAGTCTCAGCTACAAGCTGAAAGCATTAGTCAGCTGTGCTACGGCAAGAAGCCGAAGGACTGAGGAAGTCCCTGCAGAATTCAGATGCGTACTTTCTTGTGCAACAGCAAGCGCTGGAGGATTTAGGCGCCAAACAAGAGAAAGTTAATAAGCTTGCTAAGCATCTTGCCAGCATTATGGGTACCCAGGATATTGTTTCTTGAACTCTTCTGAAGTAGTTTTAGTTCTAGACTTGTTTTGCTGCGGCGTTTATATGCTGCTTTGTTCCCTATATTAGCACTGGTGGCGAACTTTGATGCCCAGTGGATGTAATATGTGTAATAGCCGTGAGAGCCTAGCATAAGTTTCTTGCTCATTTATTTCCTTGTTGTCTTGTTTATTTGTTTGGTTGTAGTCAGTGCAGTTCTTTTTCCGCGGTTTGCTAGTGGCTGCAATAACCTATTTTTTAAAACTAGGCCACAATAACCATGGGCTAATATTTGTTGTAGTGACACTGGGCCTCCTACGGGCCGTAGAAACAGTGGGCCTTCTACGGGCCGTAGAAATAGTAGGCCTTCTACGGGCCGTAGAAACAATGGGCCATCTACGGGCCGTAGAAACAATGGGCCTTCTACGGGCCATGTCATCAATGGGTCTTATACGAGCCGTATGATCGATTCGCCAAATATGGGCCAATAACAGTCCGCATTATGGCCATAAACGGGCTAGAGTTGGAATCGTCCGTTCATGGGCCGACCATAACGGGCCATCGTTAATTGGCCGTATTTGATGACACTATGAAAACGGTCCAACGTATTAACGGACCACAAACGGGCCGACTGTAACCACGGGCTGAATTTGGCCCACAAGAAGAAAATGACAGTAACGGGCCGCAAGTAAATGAATGCTGGAAATGAGCCCAAGAATAAATGGGCTCTGAGAAGGCCGAAAGATATCATGGGGTGGAAACGGCCCAACGGAATAACGGGCCATTAATGGGTATAAAGTGATACTCTGTTCATTACGGGCCAGTTTCACCACGGGCCGTTAATGGGTGTAAAGTGATACACTATTCATTACGGGCCAGTTTCACCACGGGCCGTTAATAGGCCAAGAGTTACATAGGGCCTCATATGGGCCGAAAGACGTCATGGGCCATACATGGGCCAGAAGTGAAAATGAGCTGGAATCATATTGGATGGCCCAGATGACGCTACTGGGCCTAATTCAGATAGGGCGTAACGGGCCTTGGGTTAGCGGGTTGTAAATGGGCTATATGCGAACAGGCCATTAACATGCTTTCCATGGGCCGGCCCGCCACCTTTTGACCAAGTCAAACGGACCGGCCTTTTCACAGGAATGGGCCTCTGTTGGGCCGTGCCACCTGTCGACGTATCATAGGCGCCTTCTGTCCAATGAGTGGATGACATCTGTCCCAACGATGATCCGACACGTGTTTCCTCCAACCAATGATGATTTTACACGTTGAATATCCCCATTGGTCGGGGCTATTAACGGGTTATCGGATCCAAAACCCGACCCGATAGCTTAACGGCGTTCCGTTACGGTGGATTCGACGTGTCGGTCACCCTTGACAAAAGCACTTCTGTGACGCGCGATTTATCGTCATGGTAGTGGACACTTCCGTGATCATAATTTTGGTAATGTCATGGAACACTTCTACGACATCACAGGTATGACTATCTTGATTCTTTCATAAATTTGTCATGGATGTACATGCGTGACAAAAAACACGACCTACTGTGACAAACATGTATCATCACGGAAGTGTATTTTTTTTGTAGTGATATGTTTCATGCTATGGTTAGGTTTACCTTAATAGTTGCGGATGCTTGCAATAGGGGTTAATCATAAGTGGGATGCTTGTCCAAGTAAGGACAGCACCCAAGCACCGGTCCACCCACATATGAAATTATCAAAGTACCAAACGCGAATCATATGAACGTGATGAAAACTAGCTTGACGATAATTCCTATGTGTCCTCGGGAGCGCTTTTCTCCATATAAGAGTTTGTCCAGGCTTGTACTTTGCTACAAAAAGGATTGGGCCACCTTGCTGCACTTTATTTACTTTTTTTACTTGTTGCTCGTTACAAATTATCTTACCGCAAAACTATCTGTTACCTATAATTTCAGTGCTTGCAGAGAATGCCTTGCTGAAAACCGCTTATCATTTCCTTCTGCTCCTCGTTGGGTTCGACACTCTTACTTATCGAAAGGACAACGATAGATCCCCTATACTTGTGGGTCATCAAGGCGCGCTCTCCCAGCTTGGAGATGAAGTGTCCCAACGCAGTCACCCGACCAGCCAGCTTCTGCATTTTCTTGAGGGTCTGCGGTGGGCTCATGTCCTCAATGGCCTTGATCTTCTCTGGGTTCGACTCGATCCCTCCGTGGGACACGAGGAATCCCAGCAGCTTGCCGGAAGGGACACCGAACACACACTTCTTCAGGTTAAGTCGCAAGTTCACCTGGCGCAGTCTCGCGAGGGTCTCCTCCAGATCTTGGATCAAGGTTCTTGCCTCTCGATACTTTACCACAATGTCGTCGACGTAGGCCTCCGTGTTTCTCCCGAGCTGCCGTCCTAAGGCGATGTGCATCAACCGCTGTAAGGTCGTGCCCGCGTTGCGCAGTCCGAAGGGCATGCAGGTGTAGCAGTACACCCCACACGGGGTCAGGAAGGCTATCTTCTCTACATCTTATACCGGCATCTTGATTTGGTGATACCCTGAGAATGCATCCAGGAAGCATAACAGGTCGCACTCGGCGGTGGAGTCGAAGATCTGGTCGATGCGTGGGAGAGGGAATGCATCTTGAGGGCACGCCTCTTTGAGGTTGGTGAAGTCGATGCACATTCGTTCCTTTCCGCCTTTCTTCGGCACCACGACGGGGTTCGCCAGCCATTCGGGGTACCGAACCTCGCGAATGGCACCCGCTGCCTCCAACTTACGGGTCTCCTGGACGATGAAGGCCTGCTTCTCCATGGATTGTCGTCTCGCCCGTTGCTTGACAGGGTGCACATTGGGGCATACCCTTAAGTGATGTTGAATCACCTCTCTCGGGACCCCCACCAGCTGGTTGGGCTCCCATGCAAATATATCCTTGTTTGCTCGCATGAATTTCACCAATGCTTCCTCTTGGCTTGGGTCGAGGCCGGCACCTATGGTAAAATTGGCTCCTGAGGACCCGTCCTCGTTGATAGGCACCTGCTTGGTTTCCGCCTTGTCTTGGGTGAACATCTGCTTCTTCTTGGTTGGTGCGGCCTCCTTGGCTTCGGGGGCACCGGCGCCGACGGGCTGCGCCACCGCAGCGGTCTTGAAGGCAAGTTTGAGCGCCACCACAGCCTCCTTGGTGTCCCCCTTGACAGAGAGGACACCCTTGCTTCCAGGCATCTTCATGAGCTTGTATGCCGGGTGGGTTGCTGCCATGAACCGGGCCAGAGCAGGGTACTCGAGGATGGCGTTGTACGGGAGGCTGATGCGGGCGATGTCGAAGTCGACCAGCTCGGTGCGGTAGTTGTCGCGCGTGCCGAAGGTGACGGGGAGGCGGATTTGCCCCAGGGTGTGGGCAGCGCCACCGCCAACTCCTGAGAAAGGCTTGCTAAGGCTGAGCCGCTCGGGCGGTACGTGAAGAAGGCTGAAGGCCTCCACGGAGAGCACGTTGAGGCCGGCGCCGCCGTCGATGAGGGTCTTGGTGACGGCCACGTTGCATATGGTGGGCGTGCAGAGCATCGGCAGCATACCCGAGACGACAGTGGTGGCGGGGTGGTCTTCTGAGTCGAAGGTGAGGTCAGCCTCGGGCGCAGCCCAACCCGGCGGAGCCCCCGAGCGCTTGGAAGCGGCACTGATCTGGCGAAGGAATGGCTTGACATGAGGATCTGAAGGCGGTGCTTGAGCCGCCTAGCATGGCCAGGACCGCGTGGTGCGCCGGTGTCGTGTAGCATACAATGAAGAGGCCGCACAGCTCCTCTCAAGACGCCAGCGTGGATCCGGGGAGGTCGAGCAGCCACGCGCGCTGCGCGCCGGTGATGGCCATGGGAAACCAGTTGGCCATGACCTTGTCGTCGCCTCTGGCTTCGAGGACGGCCTCCTCGTATGCCAGCAGGAAAGCTGTTGGGTCTGCTGCGCCGTCATAGCGCGGCGGCATCTCCGGCTTGAACTTGGGTGGCCACTGCACCTGCCGCTAGGCGGGGGCCAGGGCACGGAGCCCCCTGGCCCCGTCGTCAGCCTCGGCCGTCGGAGCCGGTAGCGAGGCACCTGCCATGAGGGTGGAGCGCGGTGGTGGCGGAGCGTAGATCGGCGAAAAGGAAACCACGACGCACCCCTACCTAGCGCGCCAAATGTCAGATCACGGGTTCAGGAAAAACCCTTAAGGTTCGAACACTGGGGTGCGCACAAAGGTTTCCTCCTTACCGATCCATGTCCTAACTAGATAAGATCTTAAGAACGAGCTCGACGAACTCACAACACAAGGGACACAAGATTTATACTGGTTCGGGCCACCATTGTCGTGTAATACCCTACTCCAGTGTGGTGGTGGTGGATTGCCTCTTGGGCTGATGATGAACAGTACAAGGGGAAGAACAACCTCGTGAGGTTGAGGTGTTCTTGTGCTTGGTGTGTGGCTAAGGATTAGGCGAGATGCCTCTGAATGAGTTGCCTCCCACCCCGTTGCCTCCTAATGTGATGGCTAGTCCTATTTATAGGGGCCCTGGTCCTCTCCCCAAATATGGAGCGGGAAGGGAGCCAACAACGGCCAATTTGAAAGGGGACAACTAGTACAGCTTATCCTGACAAAAGTAGTCTTCGCATGTAAAAGGCTCTGGTGGTGACGCCGTCTTGGGCTCCATGGTGACCTCTGTCTAGCCGTCCTGCTGGTCTTGGTCTCGTTGCACTGATATGGAAACCTTTGCTTGATGCCTCGGTACTCCGCGCCTGTGCTTTCCCCTTAGCACCAAAGAGGAAATAAGGACACTGCGTGCAGGCGCCCTCCTGGTCTCGATCCTCATGGCTCACGTCACGAGGACCTCACGAGGTTCGCCTTGCCTTGATCTCTCTGCCCCTCGTGAGCCTGCCTGGTGAGGCCGCTCCTGAGGAGGCCTTGCATCGTCCGCCTCGCGAGGGTTGGCCCCTCGCGAGGGTCTTGAATGCCTTGTCGATGAAGATGGTCCGTACAGGCCTGCTTGCACAGCCACGCCGTGGGCCGCAGGAAGGCAAGTCCGGGGACCCCCGTTCCCAGAATGCCGACACCTTCTCTAGAAAGGAACCATTCTTAGCAACAAAGATTTTTCCTTCAGATCTATGGTAGAAGGTATACTGATACGTCTACAACCTATCTATAATTTTTGATTGTTCCATGCTATTATATTATCCATCTAGGATGTTTTATATGCATTTATATGCTATTTTATATGATTTTTGGGACTAACCTATTAACCTAGAGCCCAGTGCCAGTTTCTGTTTTTTCCTTGTTTTTGAGTTTTAAAGAAAAAGAATTCCAAACGGAGTCCAATTGACCTACCAACTTTTGTGGATTTTTTATGGACCAAAAGAAGCCCCCGGAGTAAAAGAGTTGGGCCATAAGAGTCCCGAGACGTCCACGAGGGTGGAGGGAGCACGCTACCCCCTGGGCGTGGGCCCCAATCTCGTGGACGACTCGGAGACCCCCCCCCCCCCTGACGTGAGACCAACGGCAAAAATTCCTATAAATACAAAACCTCCAGAAAATAACCTAGATCGGGAGTTCTGCCGCTGCGAACCTCTGTAGAACCAAAAACCAATCGGGACCCTGTTCCGGCACCCTGCCGGAGGGGGTATCCCTCACCGGTGGTCATCTTCATCATCTCGGCACTCTCCATGACGAGGAGGGAGTAGTTAGGGGCGTTAAACGATAGCGCTTGTTGGGAGGCAACGCAATTTTATTTTTGTTCTTTGCTTTTTGCTCCTGTTTAGTAATAAATAATTCATCTAGCCTCTGTTTAGATGTGGTTTTATGTTTTAATTAGTGTTCGTGCCAAGTAGAACCTTTGGGAAGACTTGGGTGAAGTCTTTGCGATCTTGTTGTAAAAAACTGAAACTTTTGCGCTCACGAGATTAGCTGCCATTTTTTACTGGAGAGTGCTTTTAGGTTGATTCTTTTTGCAGATGATTAATAGATAAATTCCACATGTCCACCAATTTATTTCAGAATTTTTGGAGTTACATAAGTATTCGAATGATACAGATTACTGCAGACTATTCTGTTTTTGAAAGATTCTGTTTTCATTGTGTTGTTTGCTTATTTTGATGAATATATGAGTAGTAGCGGAGGGTATGAACCATAGAGAAGTTGTAATACAGTACATATTACACCAATATGGGTTTCGAATGAGTTCACAACAGTACCTAAGTGGTGGTTTTATTTTCTTATACTAACGGAGCTTACGAGTTTTCTGTTGAGTTTTGTGTTGTGAAGTTTTCAAGTTTTGGGTAAAGATTCGATGGACTATGGAAGAAGGAGTGGCAAGAGCCTAAGATTGGGGATGGCCAAGGCACCCCCAAGGTAATATTCAAGGACAACCAAGAGCCTAAGCTTGGGGTTGCCCCGGAAGGCATCCCCTCTTTCGTCTTCGTTCATCGGTAACTTTACTTGGAGCTATATTTTTATTCACCACATGATATGTGTTTTGCTTGGAGCATCATTTTATTTTATTTTATTTTATTTTGCTTGCTGTTTGAATATTATCCCAAGATCTAAAATTCTTAAATGTTAGAGAGTCTTCACATCGTTACATTATTATTCTACTACTCATTGATCTTCACTTATATCTTTTGGAGTAGTTTGTCATTTGCTCTAGTGCTTCACTTATATCTTCTTAGAGCTTGGAGGTGGTTTTATTTTATAGAAATTATTGATCTCTCATGATTCACTTATATTATTTTGAGAGTCTTTTAGAACAACATGGTAATTTTCTTTGGTTATAAAATTAGTTCTAATATGATGGGCATTCAAGATGGTATAATAAAAACTTTCATATAAAGTGCATTGAATACTATGAGAAGTTTGATACTTGACGATAGTTTTGAGATATGAAGATGGTAATATTAGAGTCATGCTAGTTGAGTAATTGTGAATTTGAGAAATACTTGTGTTGAAGTTTCCAAGTCCCGTAGCAAGCACGTATGGTAACCGTTGTGTAACAAATTTGAAGCATGAGGTGTTTCCTTGATTGTCCTCCTTATGAGTGGCGGTCGGGGACGAGCGATGGTATTTTCCTACCAATCTATCCCCCTAGGAGAATGCGCGTAGTGCTCGGTTTTGATGACTTGTAGATTTTTGCAATAAGTATGTGAGTTCTTTATGACTAATGTTGAGTCCATGGATTATACGCACTCTCACCCTTCCATCACTGCTAACCTCTTCGGTACCGTGTATTGCCCTTTCTCACCTCGAGAGTTTGTGCAAACTTCACCGGTGCATCCAAACCCCGTGATATGATACGCTCTATTACACATAAACCTCCTTATATCTTCCTCGAAAAAGCCACCATACCTACCTATTCTGGCATTTCCATAGCCATTCTGAGATATATTGCCATGCAACTTTCCACCGTTCCGTTTATTATGACACGCTTCATCATTGTCATATTGCCTTGCATGATCATGTAGTTGACATCGTATTTGTGGCAAGGCCACCATCCATAATTTTTCATACATGTCACTCTTGTTTCATTGCACATCCCGGTACACCGCCGGAGGCATTCATATAGAGTCATACTTTGTTCTAGTATCGAGTTGTAATCTTTGAGTTGTAAATAAATAGAAGTGTGATGATCATCATTAATAGAGCATTGTCCCAAAAAAAGGAAAGGCCAAATAAAAAAAGGCCCAAAAAACAAAAAAACAAAAAAGAAAAAGGGAAAAAAGAAATAAAAGGGACAATGCTACTATCCTTTTTCCACACTTGTGCTTCAAAGTAGCACCATGATCTTCATGATAGAGAGTCTCTTATATTGTCACTTTCATATACTAGTGGGAATTTTTCATTATAGAACTTGGCTTGTATATTCCAACAATGGGCTTCCTCAAATTCCCTAGGTCTTCTTGAGCAAGCAAGTTGGATGCACACCCACTTAGTTTCTTTTGTTGAGCTTTCATACATTCATAGCTCTAGTGCATCCGTTGCATGGCAATCCCTACTCCTCACATTGACATCAATTGATGGGCATCTCCATAGCCCGTTGATTAGCCACGTCAATGTGAGAATTTCTCCTTTTTTGTCTTCTCCACACAACCCCCATCATCATATTCTATTCCACCCATAGTGCCATGTCCATGGCTCACGCTCATATATTGCGTGAAAGTTGAAAAAGTTTGAGAATACTAAAGTATGAAACAATTGCTTGGCTTGTCATCGGAGTTCTGCATGATGGGAGCATTTTGTGTGATGAAAATGAAGCATGGCCAAACTATATGATTTTGTAGGGACGAGCTTTCTTTGGCTATGTTATTTTGAGAAGACATAATTGTTTGGTTAGTATGCTTGAAGTATTATTATTTTTATGTCAATTAAACTTTTGTCTTGAATCTTTCGGATCTGAACATTCATGCCACAGTAAACAAGATTACATTGATAGATATGTTAGGTAGCATTCCACATCAAAAATTCTGTTTTTTATCATTTACCTACTCGAGGACGAGCATGAATTAAACTTGGGGATGCTTGATACGTCTCCAATGTATCTATAATTTTTTATTATTCCATGCTGTTATATTATACATCTAGGTTTTCTATGCATTTATCTGCTATTTTATATGATTTTTGGGACTAACCTATTAACCTAGAGCCCTGTACCAGTTTCTGTTTTTTCCTTGTTTTTGAGTTCTATAGAAAAGGAATACCAAACGGAGTCCAATTGACCTACCAATTTTTGTGGATTTTTTATGGACGAAAAGAAGCCCCCGGAGTAAAAGAGTTGGGCCAAAAGAGTCCTGAGCCATCCACGAGGGTGGAGGGCGCGCCCTACCCCCTTGGGCGTGGGCCCCTATCTCATGGACGACTCAGAGACCCCCCCCCCCTAATGTGAGACCTACGCCAAAAATTACTATAAATACAGAAACCTCCAAAAAATAACCTAGATCGGGAGTTCTGCCGCTGCAAGCCTCTGTAGCCACCAAAAACCTACCGGGACCCTCTTCCGGCACCCTGCCGGAGGGGAGATCCCTCACCGGTGCCCATCTTCATCATCTCGATGCTCTCCATGATGAGGAGGGAGTACTTCACCCTCGGGGCCAAGGGTATGTACCAGTAGCTATGTGTTTGATCTCTCTCTCTCTCTTGTGTTCTTTATTTGGCATGATCTTGATGTATCACGAGCTTTGCTATTATAGTTGGATATTATGATGTTTCTCCCCCTCTACTCTCTTGTAATGGATTGAGTTTTCCCTTCGGAGTTATCTTATCGGATTGAGTCTTTAAGGATTTGAGAACCCTTGATGTATGTCTTGGGTGATATACCCGTGGTGATAATGGGGTATTCTATTGATCCACTTGATGTATGTTTTGGTGATCAACTTGCGGGTTCCGTGACCTTGCGAATCTATGCATAGGGGTTGGCACACGTTTTCGTCTTGACTCTCCGGTAGAAACTTTGGGGCACTCTTTGAAGTTCTTTGTGTTGGTTGAATAGATGACTCTAGGATTGTGTGATGCATACCGTATAATCACACCCCATGGATACTTGAGGTGACATTGGAGTATCTAGGTGACATTAGGGTTTTGGTTGATTTGTGTCTTAAGGTGTTATTCTAGTACGAACTCTATGATAGATCAAACGGAAAAAATATCTTCATGTTATTTTACTACGGACTCTTGAATAGATCGATCAGAAAGGATAACTTCGACCATATTCTCTTCGTTTGTTCTCCGCTAGTAGTGACTTTGGAGTGACTCTTTGTTGCATGTTGAGGGATAGTTATATGATCCAATTATGTTATTATTGTTGAGAGAACTTGCACTAGTGAAAGTATGAACCCTAGGCCTTGTTTCAACGCATTGCAATACCGTTTGTGCTCACTTTTATCATTAGTTACCTTGCTTTTTATATTTTCAGATTACAAAAACCTATATCTACCATCCATATTGCACTTGTATCAACATTTCTTCGCCGAACTAGTGCACCTATACAATTTACCATTGGATTGGGTGTGTTGGGGACACAAGAGACTCTTTGTTATTTGGTTGCAGGGTTGTTTGAGAGAGACCATCTTCATCCTACGCGTCCCACGGATTTATAAACCTTAGGTCATCCACTTGAGGGAAATTTGCTGCTGTCCTACAAACCTCTGCACTTGGAGGCCCAACAATGTCTACAAGAAGAAGTTTACTCCCACTTAAATCAACATCCCTCAAGTTGTCCAAGTAATACATGGTCCAAATCAACTAAACCATGTCCGATCATCACGTGAGATGGAGTTCTTCAATGGTGAACATCTTTATGTTGATCATATCTACTATACGACTCATGTTTGACCTTTCGGTCTCTAGTGTTTCGAGACCATGTCTGTACATGCTAGGCTCGTCAAGTTTAACCCAAGTATTATGCGTGTGCAAAACTATCTTACACCCATTGTATGTGAACGTAGAGTCTATCACACCCGATCATCACGTGGTGCTTCAAAACGACGAACTTTGGCAACAGTGCATACCCAGGGAGAACACCTTTTTCTCGAAATTAAGTGAAGGGATCATCTTATAGTGCTACCGTCGTTCTAAGAAAAATAAGATGCATAAAGTGTAAAAATCACATGTAATCACAAAATGTGACATGATATGGCTATCATCATCTTGTGCTTTCGATCTCCATCTCCAAAGCATTGGCATGATATCCATCAACACCGATGTCAGTGTCAAAACCGTCGGATCTCGGGTAGGGGGTCCCGAACTATGCGTCTAAGGCGGATGGTAACAGGAGGCGGGGGACACAATGTTTAGCCAGGTTCGAGCCCTCTCGATGGAGGTAATACCCTACTTCCTGCTTGATTAATCTTAATGATATGAGTATTACAAGAGTTGATCTACCACGAGATCGTAGAGGCTAAACCCTAGAAGCTAGCCTATGATTATGATTGTTATTGTCCTACGGACTAAACCCTCCGGTTTATATAGACACTGGAGGGGGCTAGGGTTACACAGAGTCGGTTACAAGGGAGGAGATCTACAGATCCAAATTGCCAAGCTTGCCTTCCACGCAAAGGAGAGTCCCACCAGGACACGGGACGAAGTCTTCAATCTTGTATCTTCATAGTCCAATAGTCCGACCAAAGGATATAGTCCGGCTGTCCGAGGACCCCTTAATCTAGGACTCCCTCAGTAGCCCCTGAACCAGGCTTCAATGATGATGAATCCGGCGCGCAGATTGTCTTCGGCATTGCAAGGCGTGTTCCTCCTCCGAATACTCCATAGAAAATTTCGAACACAAGGATAGTGTCCGGCTCTACAAAACAAATTCCACATACCACCGTAGAGAGTATAATATTTCCACAAATCTAATCTGCTGACAACTTTTCATAGCATGACATCACGCCATGGCCTGGTCATTATCCGAACCGTTTTTCTCAACCAGCGGACCGCACATATTGCGAGGCGGTTTTCTTGGCACGTCTTGTCGAAGCAGAGATCGTGTCCCCTTATCACGAGATTCTCATCAATACGGGCGTGGGTAACCCAACCGCGCCATCAATCACGGCGCTTGGGGAATAAGCGAGTTTTACCAGGTAGGTGGGGAGGCACACAGCTCCTTCTGCCATTATAAAGGGGAAAGGACTCCTCCTTTTCACCCATGCTTTCTTCTTCCCTGCTCATCCATTCTCGCGCACTCGAGCTCCAGCGCCCAAGTTCGCATTTTCTCCGCAAAACCACTCCAAACATGTCCGGAGGGGGAGGCAAGTGGATGGTCTCCTCCGTTACGGGGTGGAGACCATAAAGGGGTGGAAATTGGGGTGGTTCTACATCACCGAGCCGCGCGACACCAACTGGGTGGCACCCCCTGAATTTCGATCCGGCATCCCCATGCGGCTCACCTCCTGGTAAGAGAAGGGCCTATCCTGGGGTTCATCGGTGGAGCTGACTGGACTCCAGAACTGCGTCAAAAACATGATAAGCAAGAAAATCAAGCTTACCAACGTGGTCCAAGTCATGCTCTTCCGCCGGATCCTTCCGTGTCAAAGACGGGCATTCAATTTGTGGGAGTTCGACCCGGCCCAGCACCAGACGCCGCGAGAGCTCTTCGACACGACGCACCAAGACATCTGGAAGGTGTTGTTCAAGTTCGCCGAGGTACCTCCTCACCTTACCGAGGATCGCGTACTCAGCGCGAAGCGCCGCGCCAATCCGGTAAGCTCCTTGTATCTCATCAGATATTCCTTTTCCCAGTATAATCATACGAGGGATCTAAGCCTCCATGCCATCTAACAGGACTGGGTCGCGACAGTGGAGCAGATTGATTGTCCGTCCCCACTGCCCGATGATCCAGCAATAGCTCTCCTGATGGAGATGCTGGTCCCGGTGCCCTATGAGGCGCCGGAGAAGAAGGCCAAGAAGAAGGCCACGTGGACCAGGAAAGGTCTCTGGCGCAAGGTTGTATCAGACTCATCGTTCGATAACACTGAGGCGCCCTCCTCCCATGAAAACGAGCAGGAGGAAGAGGAAAGTTCTCCCCCCCCCCCAGCCGGGGGAGACAAGAAAAGAAAGGCCGCCCTGTCAGGGGAGACCAAAGGGTCCAAGAAAGGAAGGACTCTCCTTCCGGACTGCTCCACGGCGGCCGCTTTTAGCGACGAGGAGTGGCTAACCAGGGACAAGCCCCTGGCGAAGTCGTAAGTATCCGGATACCATAATAATTCTTGGTATGTTTTATTTTATTGCTTCCTATCATGCCGAACATGATCATGCAGTACATCCAAAGCCCATATCGACGTATCCTCTTCGAAGGAGTCTTTGGGCCCGTCGGAGATGAACAACGATTCACTTCCGACCGCCTCCTCCCCCTGCCCTACGGACGATGTCGAGGTGTTTTCTAAAAGGGAACTGAACCAAGGGGAGACAGTTGCAGAGGCGCCCCTAGGCGACATTCCAGGCGCTGGGCGCACGAGGGGCAAGTCCAGCCCCCAGCCGAATACTGCGCCGGAACCTCCAGTGGTTCCGGATTCTGTCCGGCGACCCCCCGCCAAGAGGGGCAAGCTGTAACACCCCAAAAATTTAACCATGACTTACTAATTAAAATTTTGCCAGGAAATTAAATTTTTATTTTCTGGTTTTATCTTTTAAATTTCAGATCACTTTGCCCCTCTGAAATTTTGAGTTTTTCTTTCTAAGTGAAAACCTTTCAAAAATATTGATGGACTTGTATATCTTCCCAAGACCATTTCTTTTTATCAGTGGGATTATTTCTACAATTACTTTCCTGAGCTTTACTGCATTAAAAATGATTTTTCATGTATTTTAGAGTCCCATATGCACTACAACCATTTCAAATACTTCTTTGAAATCCCCACCAAAATTTGGGGATGTCATGTGAGGTTCCCACATCACTATTATGCAAAAATCTCTTTTAGTCATTTGGAAATTTTGAGCCCTACCCCAAGCTTTCAAATCTGGTACAGTTTTCAAATTGCACTACAACCTATTTAAATATTTCTTTAAAGCTTCCACCAAAATTAGGGGATGTTAGTAGTAATGTATAATTCAACTTTATGCAAAAACTCATTGATGTTCTTTGAAAAATTTGAGCAAAACATCCTCTTTTGCTCTCTGGTCCAGTGAGGTGTTACCTACTGCAACCATATTTTAACTTGCCCTAATACCCATGATTCTTTTTCCTGCTTATAGACCACTCTACCAAACTCTTAAGTCTAGGAGATTGGACCCATTGGAGTATTTTTGGTTCATGCAATTATAGCCTTTAGTTTCTGTCCAGATTTGGTTTTCTCAAAAACTTGCACTAACAAGTTTCTGGTCTTGCCAAACTAACCTTGCCACCCTCTTTATCTTCTAAAGATACTAGGATCTGGAGTTTTTGGCCACCAGAAGAGATGCCTAGATGCCCATGGCATTCTGTCAAGCACCTTGTGTGCATGGCCAGTTTTGGGCATGGTTTTTAGTTTACATTGTGAACTTGATCCCCTGTCCCAACAACCTTGTCCACTAAGCTCCTCACTACCTCTAACCTTGACATGTTAATCCCCAGCCTCACCCTAGCCCTCTAGCACGTGTTGGCGTTTCGTTGAACACCTGGCGTGCGGGCTCTCGGCGCGGCCAGAGCACGCGTTTTGCACGTGCGTGCGCCCGAGTTGCCGCGTCTGGCCCCTGGCCTTTGCTCACCTGCAGAGCCACGCCCGTCCTCATCCACTCATCAGAGCCATCCAGGCCACCCCTGGAGCCCCGCTGTGCCGCCATCAGGTCGGCCATGGCGGCTAGCGGACGGCCGCAGCAGGCTACTTCAATGGACGGCGCCGCCCGAGCCACAGCCGCGCGCCAGCTGCCCCTGGAACAGCCCGAGCTCATCCATTCATCCTGCCAAACCCCGCCAGCCATTGTTGGAAATATGCCCTAGAGGCAATAATAAATTAGTTATTATTATATTTCCTTGTTCATGATAATCGTTTATTACCCATGCTATAATTGTATTGATAGGAAACTCAGATACATGTGTGGGTACATAAACAACACCATGTCCCTAGTAAGCCTCTAGTTGACTAGCTCGGTGATCAACAGATGGTTACGGTTTCCTGACCATGGACATTGGATGTCGTTGATAATGGGATCGCATCATTTGGAGAATGGTGTGATGGACAAGACCCAATCCTAAGCCTAGCACAAAGATCGTAGTTCGTATGTTAAAGCTTTTCTAATGTCAAGTATCATTTCCTTAGACCATGAGATTGTGCAACTCCGGATGCCGAGGAATGCTTTTGGTGTACCAAACGCCACAACGAATCGGGTGGCTATAAAGGTGCACTACAGGTATCTCCGAAAGTGTCATTGGGTTGGCACGAATCGAGGCTGGGATTTGTCACCCGTAACGGAGAGGTATCTCTGGGCCCCGTCGGTAGGACATCATCATAATGTGCACAATGTGACCAAGGGGTTGATCACGGGATGATGTGTTACGGAACGAGTAAAGAGACTTGCCGGTAACAAGATTGAACAAGGTATCGGCATATCGACGATCGAATCTCGGGCAAGTACAATACCACTAGACAAAGGGAATTGTATACGGGATTGATTGAGTCCTTGACATCGTGGTTCATCGATGAGATCATCGTGGAACATGTGGGAGCCAACATGGGTATCCAGATCCCGCTGTTGGTTATTGACCGGAGAACGTCTCGGTCATGTCTGCATGGTTCCCAAACCTGTAGGGTCTACACACTTAAGGTTCGATGACACTAGGGTTATAGGGAATAGATATACGTGGTTACCGAATGTTTTTCGGAGTCCCGGATGAGATCCTGGACGTCACGAGGAGTTCTGGAATGGTCCGGAGGTAAATATTTATATATGGGAAGTCCTATTTTGGCCACCGGAAACTGTTCGGGATTTTTCGGTATTGTACCGGGAAGGTTCTAGAAGGTTCTGGAGTGGGGCCCACCTGCTTGGGGGACCCACATGAACGTGGGTAGTGGGGGCAAGTCCCCACACCCCTAGTCAAGGCGCACCAAGATCCCCCCTTAGAAGGAATAAGATCATATCCCGAAGGGATAAGATCAAGATCCCAAAAAAGGGGGGATAACAATCGGTGGTGAAAGGAAAGGATGGGATTTCTTTCCTCCCACCTTTGCCAACGCCCCAATGGACTTGGAGGGCAAGAAATAATCCCCCTCCACCCCTATATATAGTGGGGAGGCGCATGGGATCTGCACCTTGCCCTCGGCGCAGCCCTCCCTCTCCCAAGTCCTCCTCCTCCCCTGGTGCTTAGCGAAGCCTGCGCAGATTGCCACGCTCCTCCATCACCACCACACCGTCGTGCTGCTGCTGGACGGAGTCTTTCCCAACCTCTCCCTCTCTCCTTGCTGGATCAAGGCATGTGAGACCTCACCGGGCTGTACGTGTGTTGAACGTGGAGGTGTCGTCCGTTCGGCACTAGGATCTCCGGTGATTTGGATCACGACGAGTACGACTCCTTCAACCCCGTTCTGTTGAACGCTTCCGCTTAGCGATCTACAAGGGTATGTAGATGCACTCTCCTTCCCCTCATTGCTAGTTTTTCCATAGATAGATCTTGGTGAAACGTAGGAAAATTTTGAATTTCTGCTACGTTCCCCAACAGTGGCATCATGAGCTAGGTCTATTGTGTAGATTCTTTGCACGAGTAGAACACAAAGTAGTTGTGGGCGTTAATTTTGTTCAATATGCTTACCGTTACTAGTCAATCTTGATTCGGCGGTATTGTGGGATGAAGCGGCCCGGACCGACCTTACACGTACACTTACGTGACACAGGTTCCACCGACTGACATGCACTTGGTGCATAAGGTGGCTAGCGGGTGCCAGTCTCTCCCACTTTAGTCCGAACGGATTCGATGAAAAGGGTCCTTATGAAGGGTAAATAGCAATTGGCATATCACGTTGTGGTTTTGTGTAGGTAAGAAACGTTCTTGCTAGAAACCCATAGCAGCCACGTAAAACATGCAAACAACAATTAGAGGACGTCTAACTTGTTTTTGCAGGGTATGCTATGTGAGGTGATATGGCCAAGAAGAATGTGATGAATGATATGTGATGTATGAGATTGATCATGTTCTTGTAATAGGAATCACGACTTACATGTTGATGAGTCATAGGAGTTGTCTTAATTTATTGTATTACCCGCGTGTCATTGAACAAACGCCATGTAATTACTTTACTTTATTGCTAACCGGTAGCCATAGTAGTAGAAGTAATAAGTTGACGAGACAACTTCATGGAGACACGATGATGGAGATCATGGTGTCATGCCGGTGACGATGATGATCATGGAGCCCCGAAGATGGAGATCAAAAGGAGCAAAATGATATTGGCCATATCATGTCACTATTTAATTGCATGTGATGTTTATCATGTTTACGCATCTTATTTGCTTAAAATGACGGTAGTAAATAAGATGACCCCTCATTAAAATTTCAAGAAAGTGTTCCCCCTAACTGTGCACCGTTGCGAAAGTTCGTCGTTTCGAAGCACCACGTGATGATCGGGTGTGATAGATTCTTACGTTCACATACAACGGGTGTAAGCCAGATTTACACACGCGCACTTAGGTTGACTTGACGAGCCTAGCATGTACATACATGGCCTCGGAACACAAGAGACCGGAAGGTCGAGCATGAGTCGTATGGTAGATACGATCAACATGAAGATGTTCACCGATGATGACTAGTCCATCTCACGTGATGATCGGACACGGCCTAGTTGATTCGGATCATGTAATCACTTAGATGACTAGAGGGATGTCTATCTGAGTGGGAGTTCATAAGATGAACTTAATTATCCTGAACATAGTCAAAAACCCTTTGCAAATTATGTCATAGCTCGCGGTTTAGTTCTACTGTTTTAGATATGTTCCTAGAGAAAATATAGTTGAAAGTTGACAGTAGCAATTATGCGGACAGTAGAAGGCTTATGTCCTTAATGCACCGCTCGGTGTGCTGAACCTCGAACATCGTCTGTGGATGTTGCGAACATCTGACATACACGTCTTGATAACTACGTGATAGTTCAATTAAACGGTTTAAAGTTGAGGCACCAAAGACGATTTCGAAACGTCGCGGAACATATGAGATGTTTCGAGGGCTGAAATTGGGATTTCAAGCTCGTGCCCACATCAAGAGGTATAAGACCTCCGACGATTTTCTTAGCCTGCAAACTAAGGGAGAAAAGCTCAATCGTTGAGCTTGTGCTCAGATTGTCTGAGTGCAACAATCACTTGAATCGAGTGGGAGTTGATCTTCCTGATGAGATAGTGATGTTTCTCCAAAGTCATTGCCACCAAGCTGCTAGAAGCTTCGTGATGAACTATAACATATCAGGGATAGATATGATGATCCTTGAGCTATTCGCAATGTTCGACACCGAGAATGTAGAAATCAAGAAGGAGCATCAATTGTTGATGGTTAGTGAAACCACTAGTTTCAAGAAGGGCAAGGGAAAGAAGGGTACTTCATGAAACGGCAAATCAGTTGTTGCTCCAATGAAGAAACCCAAGGTTGAACCCAAACCCGAGACTAAGTGCTTCAGAATGAGAGGAACGGACATCAAGCAGGATTACCCTAGATACTTGGTAGATGAGAAGGCTAGCAAGGTCGATAGAAGTATATTGATATACATTATGTTAATGTGTACTTTACTAGTACTCCTAGCAGCACCAGTGGTATTAGATACCGGTTCGGTTGCTAAGTGTTAGTAACTCAAAATAAAAGCTACGGAATAAACGGAGACTAGCTAAAGGTGAGTGACGATATGTGTTGGAAGTGTTTCCAAAGGTTGATGTGATGAAGCATCGCCGCTCCCTCTACCATCGAGATTTGTGTTAAACCTAAATAATTGTTATTTGGTGTTTATGCGTTGAGCATAGACATGATTGGATTATGTCTATCTAATACGGTTATTCATTTAAGGAGAATAATGGTTACTCTATTTATTTGAATAAAACCTTCAATGGTCTTGCACCTAAAAGAATGGTTTATTGAATCTCGATCGTAGTGATACACTTTTCATGCCAAAAGATATAAGATAGTAATGATAGTACCACTTACTTGTGGCACAAGTCATATTGGTGTAAAAGCATGAAGAAGCTCCATGTTGATGGATCTTTGACTCACTCGCTTTTGAAAAGTTTGAGACATGCGAACCATTTCTATTGGTGTATACGCATGAAGAAACTCCATGCAGATGGATCGTTTGGACTCACTTGATTTTGAATCACTTGAGATATGCAAATTATACCACATGGGCAAGATGAGTGAAAAGCCTCGTTTTCAAAGAAGATGGAACAAGATAGCAACTTGTTGGAAGTAAACATTTTGATGTGTGCAGTCTAATGAGTGCCGAGGCATGCAAAGATGAATATCGTTATGTTCTTACTTCACGATGATTCGAGTAGATGTTGAGTATATTTACTTGATGAAACACAAATCTGAATTATTGAATGGTTCAAGTAATTTTAGAGTGAAGTTAAAGATCATTGTGACAAGAGGATAAAATGTCTATGATATGATCATAGAGATGAGTATCTGAGTTACGAGCTTTGGCACGCAATTAAGACATTGTGGAAATTGTTTCACAATAAATACCGCCTAGAACACCATAGTGTGATGGTGTGTCCGAACATCATAGTTGCACCCTATTTAATATGGTGCGTACCATGATGTCTCTTATCGAATTACCACTATCGTTCATGGGTTAGGCATTAGAGACAAATGCACTCACTTTAATAGGGCACCACGTAATTCCGTTGAGACGACACCGTTTGAACTATGGTTTGGAGAAACCTAAGTTGTCGTTTCTTAAAAGTTTGGGGCTGCGATGCTTATGTGAAAAAGTTTCAGGTTGATGAGCTCGAACCCAAAGCGGATAAAAATGCATCTTCATAGGACACCCAAAACAGTTGGGTACACCTCCTATCTCAGATCCGGAAGCAAAAGTAATTGTTTCTAGAAACGGGTCCTTTCTCGAGGAAAAGTTTCTCTCGAAAGAATTGAGTGGGAGGATGGTGGAGACTTAATGAGGTTATTAAACCATCACTTCAACCAGTGTGTAGCAGGGCACAGGAAGTTGTTCATGTGGCACCTACACCAGTTGAAGTGGAAGCTGATGATAGTGATCATGATGCTTCGGATCAAGTCACCACCGGACCTCGTATGTCGACAAGGACGCGTACTACTTCGGAGTGGTACACAATCCTGTCTTAGAGGTCATGTTGCCAGACAACAATGAACCTACGAGCTATGGAGAAGCGATGGTGGGCCCAGATTCCGATGAATGGCTCGAGGCCATAACATCCGAGAGAGGATCCATGACTTTGGAAGAAATACTTGATGGTCGTAAGGACGTTGGGTAAAGATGGATTTTAAAAGGAAGACAGACAATGATGGTAAGTATCACCATTAAGAAAGCTCGACTTGTCATTAAAGATATTTTCCGACAAGTTCAAGGAGTTGACTACGGTGAGGCTTTCTCACCAGAGCGATGCTAAGAGTCTGTTGGAATTGGATTAGCATTACTTGCATTATTTATGAAATCTTGCATATAGGATGTCAAAACATTGTTTCCTTGACAGTTTTCTTGAGGAAAGGTTGTATGTGATACAACCAGAAGGTTTTTGACAATCCTGAAAGATGCTAACAAGTATGCAAAGCTCCAGCTATCCTTCCAAGGACTGGAGTAAGCATCTCGGAGTTGGAATGTACACTTTGATGAGATGATCAAAGATTTTGGGTCTATACAAAGTTTATGAGAAACTTGTATTTCCAAAGAAGTGAATGGGAGCACTATAGAATTTCTGATAAGTATATGTTGTAGACATATTGTTGATCAGAAATGATGTAGAATTTCTAGAAAGCATATAGGGTTCTTTGAAAAGTTTTTTTCAAAGGAAAACCTGGATTAAGCTACTAGAACATTGAGCATCAAGATCTATGAGGATAGATCAAAAAAATGCTAAATGGTACTTTCAAATGAGCACATACCTTGACATAATATTGAAGGTGTTCAAGATGGATCAGTCAAAGAAGGAGTTCTTGCCTGAGTTGTAAGGTATGAAGTTAAGAGTTAAAGCTCGACCACGGCAGAAGAGAGAGAAAGGACGAAGGTCGCCCCTATGCTTCAGATTTAGGCTCTATAGTATTCTATGTTCTGCATCAAGATCGAAGTGTGCCTGCCATGAGTCACTATAGTACAAGAATGATCCAGAATGGATCATTGGACAGCGGTCAAAATTGTCCTTGGAGTAAATAAGGACATGTTTCTCGATTATGGAGGTGATAAAGAGTTTGGCGTAAAGGGTTACGTTGATGCAAGCTTTAACACCTATCCGAATGACTCTGAGTAGCAAACCGGATACGTATAGTGGAGCAACCATTTGGAATAGCTCCAAGTGGAGCGTGGAAGCAGCATTTACAATATGACCTAGAGATTTGCGAAGTACATACGGATCTGAATGTTGCAGACCCATTGACTAAAACCTCTCTCACAAGCAAAACATGATCAAACCCCAGAACTCATTGAGTCTTAATCACATGATGATGTGAACTAGTTTAGTGACACTAGTAAACTCTTGGGATGTTAGTCACATGGCGATGTGACCTGTGAGTGTTAATAACATGGCGATGTGAACTAGATTATTGACTCTAGTGCAAGTGGGAGACTGTTGGAAATATGCCCTAGAGGCAATAATAAATTAGTTATTATTATATTTCCTTGTTCATGATAATCGTTTATTACCCATGCTATAATTGTATTGATAGGAAACTCAGATACATGTGTGGGTACATAAACAACACCATGTCCCTAGTAAGCCTCTAGTTGACTAGCTCGTTGATCAACAGATGGTTAAGGTTTCCTAACAATGGACATTGGATGTCGTTGATAACGGAATCACATCATTTGGAGAATGATGTGATGGACAAGACCCAATCCTAAGCCTAGCACAAAGATCGTAGTTTGTATTCTAAAGCTTTTCTAATGTCAAGTATCATTTCCTTAGACCATGAGATTGTGCAACTCCCGGATGCCGTAGGAATTCTTTGGGTGTACCAAACGTCCACAACGAATGGGTGGCTATAAAGGTGCACTACAAGTATCTCCGAAAGTGTCTTGGGTTGGCACGAATCGAGACTGGATTTGTCACTCCGTAACGGAGAGGTATCTCTGGGCCCACTCGGTAGGACATCATCATAATGTGCACAATGTGACCAAGGGGTTGATCACGGGATGATGTGTTGCGGAACGAGTAAAGAGACTTGCCGGTAATGAGATTGAACAAGGTATCGACATATCGACGATCGAATCTCGGGCAAGTACAATACCGCTAGACAAAGGGAATTGTATACGGGATTGATTGAGTCCTTGACATCGTAGTTCATCCGATGAGATCATCGTGGAACATGTGGGAGCCAACATGGGTATCCAGATCCCACTGTTGGTTATTGACTGGAGAACGTCTCGGTCATGTCTGCATGGTTCCCGAACCCGTAGGGTCTACACACTTAAGGTTCGATGACGCTAGGGTTATAGGGAATAGATATACATGGTTACCGAATGTTGTTTGGAGTCCCGGATGAGATCCCGGACGTCATGAGGAGTTCCGGAATGGTCCGGGGGTAAAGATTTATATATGGGAAGTCCTATTTTGGCCACCGGAAAATGTTCGGGATTTTTCGGTATTGTACCGGGAAGGTTCTAGAAGGTTCTGGAGTGGGGCCCACCTGCATGGGGGACCCACATGAACGTGGGTAGTGGGGGCAAGGACCCACACCCCAGGTCAAGGCGCACCAAGATCCCCCCTTAGAAGGAATAAGATCATATCCCGAAGGGATAAGATCAAGATCCCTAAAAAGGGGGGATAACAATCGGTGGGGAAAGGAAAGGATGGGATTTCTTTCCTCCCACCTTTGCCAACGCCCTAATGGACTTGGAGGGCAAGAAATAATCCCACTCCACCCCTATATATAGTGGGGAGGCGCATGGGAGCTTCACCCTTGCCCCTGGCGCAGCCCTCCCCCTCTCCCAAGTCCTCCTCCTCTCCCGCGGTGCTTGGCGAGCCCTGCAGGATTGCCACGCTCCTCCATCACCACCACACCGTCGTGCTGCTGCTGGATGGAGTATTCCCCAACCTCTCCCTCTCTCCTTGCTGGATCAAGGCATGGGAGACGTCACCGGGCTGTACGTGTGTTGAACGCGGAGGTGCCGTTCGTTCGGCACTAGGATCTCCGGTGATTTGGATCACGACGAGTATGACTCCTTCAACCCCGTTCTCTTGAACGCTTCCGCTTAGCGATCTACAAGGGTATGTAGATGCACTCTCCTTCTCGTCGTTCCTAGTTTCTCCATAGATAGATCTTGGTGAAACGTAGGAACATTTTGAATTTCTGCTACGTTCCCCAACAGCCATCGCCACGCGCCCCTTTGGTACAGAACGGCGGTTCGCCGGCGTTCCTATCCACTGCCGCCGTTGAACCGACCTCGACCGCCTATAAAAAGGGGCCCCGAGCTCGTCCAGACCCTCAGGCAACCTCAAGCCATCTCCCCAGCACTCCCACAGCCAGCAATCGACGGGGGAAGGCCTTCTTCCTCGTCTCCGGCCAGCTCGGCCACCCCAAAGCTCCGGTGCCGTGCGTCGCGAGCAGAGCCTCCCCTGTTCTTCCAGCACCACCATCTTCTCCCCCTCAACCTTGCGGAGCCACCCCACCTCTCAAACACGATCGGGAGCTACCATAGCTCAAGACCCTAATCCTCCCGAAACCACCGTCCGCCGCAGAGCTCGCCGCCGGCGACTCCCTTCGTCCCCGCCAGCCTTTCGACCACTGGGAGGACCGCCCTGGACTAGCGGATCCATCCCTACCCTCGGAATCCCGTGGGGAGCCGCCGTTCGTCGGCGGTGATCGCCGAGCCCCGCCTCTGCTCGGCCAGAGGAGAAAGAAGGCGCGGGCGACTGGTCAAACCTGACCAGTGGGCCCAAGGGACCCACTATCAGTGACCCAGTGATGACCCGCGCTGGTTTAAGTGGAAACCTATTCCACCAAATACGGCTTCGCTATAGGAAAGCGTAAGCTCCTCGAACCGTTTTCTTTTTCTGTTTTTTTTATTAAAAACAGAATTTTGACTAAACTTTGACTGACTATAACTTTTTAAATATAAGTCCAATTAATTTGATTCTTTCTCTGTTGTTTCTCAAATTTGGACTAGTTTATTTTCATATTTATTTAAAAAATTCCAAACAACTTTTCTATACTGTTTTGAAACTATGTGTTAATTTGAATTTTCTTAAATAGGATTTTTGAAGAAGGAAGTAACTTTCAAAAGTGCACCCCCACTTGCATACTCTTGAAGGCAAGCATTCTGAACCTCGGCATAATATTTGTTGTATGTCGTTTGATGCAAATATGACACCCCCTTGACGCGAAGTATTCAGTATCTTAAGTGGTGTCATGATCGTATTCATGAGTGCATAATGATGATTCCTTGCTGTTGGGATTTTGATATGGTTCTGGTAGTGAACACCCTCGTATGCCTTTCATGCCTACCAAAAGGGATCCGGGAAAGTCTCTGCCTTGGGTAGACATGAGCTTGTCCCTAATCCTTCGTCGATACGGTTATGTCCGGTAAGGCATGGGGGGTATGACGAGTGGTGATTCTGTCTGATTGATGTGAAATATAATTCTTATGCTAATCATGCATGAAATGTTTTAACCCCCATACTTGTTTCGTACTAGCACTTGTCCCTGCCATAGGTAGGGTACGGTTCAGTAAGTTGTCAACCCCTTCCTAGCACACACCGTACAGAGAGGCTATGGTGGAAGATATTGGCTGCATCCGGTAGGCATCCCACCTGGTCCGGGGGCATGGGTGTTTCCGGTTGAAGCTGAGGGGGTAGCTCCCCTAGTTTGCGCGCGTTATAAATTTTGTGATCCCATGCTAATTGAGGTTGTAGCCTCCCCACTTAGAGTTTCGCTTAACGGGTGTCGTGGGTGATTCCAGACACCAGTAAGTTAGGCTGGTGTGTGCGGTTAGGTGTGTTTTCAATTAAAAGACCGTAGACGGAATTAGTCCCGATGGACTAAAGGAATCCGTTGCTCGTGGGTAAAGAGTACACCCTCTGCAGAGATTATATCTATTCGAATAGCCGTGTCCATGGTAAAGGACTACAGTCTGGGATGGGTCAAGTGTCGGTCTTAGTGTCGGTCTTCGGAGGAAAGATTGCTAAACCAAAACATGGATCATGACTTGTGACTCATGATGATTAGGATTACTATTATTATGGACTAACCATCTACATCATTGAATTATTGAGTATCCCTGGGACGGTTCTACCTCCTGGATACTCGCTGTGATTATTCTTGTAACACCCCGGATGTAACTTTCCATATTTGTAACTCCAACTCTTGCCATTTTCGGCATTGTGATATGATATTCCCTCCGTGGTTGGGTTCTTGTATTTCGTTTTTGCATTTTGTCCATGTCATGCATTTTCATATCATGTCATCATGTGCATCGCATTTGCATACGTGTTCGTCTCATGATTCCGAGCATTTTCCCCGTTGTCAATCCGGCACTCCTATGTCCCCCGGCGCCCCCTTTTACGTTTTTCCGTGAGCGGGTACTAAACTTTCTCGGAATGGATCGAGGTTTGTTAAGTGGCCTTGGTATACCACCGGTAGACCACCTGTCAAGTTTCGGGTCATTTGGAGCTCGTTTGGTACTCCAACGGTTAACCGCAGCCTCGCAAAGTCCTCTTTTAAGTTGCAGCCCAACACCCCATAAAAACAGCCCAATAACCCATCTAAGTCACTTCCATGCTCTCTGTCGTCGGATCACGATCGTGTGGGCGAAAACCGCACCTCATTCGGAGCTTCCTAGCTCCCTCTACCTATAAATATAGCCTCCCCCTCCAAAATCCGGGCAAACCCTAGACGTTTTCCCCTCCGCCGCCACGGACACGTCCGCCGCAGCCGGACTTCGTCCGGTCGCCCCGCCGCCACCACGTGCACGCCGCCACTCGCCCGGCCACCAGCGCCGCCGCCGCCCGCCAGCCGCCGCCCGGCCCCACGGGCCGTCCTCCTCCACCGCCGCCGCCGGCGCCGCCGCCCCAACCGCGCCGCCGCCCGCCATCATGGCCGGCCGCCACCGCTTAACCGCCCGGCCATCTCGTCGCTGGCCTGCAGCTCGGCCGCGCCTCCCGGCCGCCTCCGCTGGCCCGCAGCTCCGCCCCGGCCTCTCCCTCTCCTCCCGGCCCAAGCTCCGGCGAGCAGCCGCCAGCGCCACGCTTGGCTTCCGCCTCCGCCAGATCTGGATCCACAAGCCCGTTGACTTTTACCCCGAAATTCATCCAAGTCTTTTTCGTGATGATATTTGTTGCATTTTCATCGTGCCATAACTTTGCACCCGTAGTCTGCTTTCATGCGTGTAATATGTCAAAATGTTCGTCTCGATGAGTAGATCATTTCATCTCATTGCATCATTTTCATTTGAGCTCATCTTGATGCCCTAAATGCTGTGAGAAGAGGGTTATGTGATGTTAGTTTCTGTTTCTTAACAGAACATGCACTTTTGTCATTTTTGCCATGATTGATGTGTGCATCCTATGATCTTGAGTCCTACATGTGTTTTGTAATATGCCATGCCATCTTTCCAGGGGTGTATGCCATGTATTTTTGTGACCTCTGTGGTGACTAGCACAAGCATGCAAACAAGTTCCTGTAGCATGTTGTTTTCTTGCTCTGAACATTGCCTCCTGATGCTGATTTCTGGCATGTTAGTATTTTCTCTAAGTCTGTGAAGCTGATATATTATGCACTTTTGCCATGCTTGTTTGGACCTGTTATGTTGTGATTTAGCCGTAGCTCAGTGTTCATATTTTGTCAAGCATCTCGAGTAGATCACTGCCATATGCTTTTCTGGTACGTTTGGGTGCAGTAGCTTAATTTCTTGTTGCTTGCTATGTGGCATCATGCTGTTAATGGCAGATTTGTGCCATTCTTGTTTTGCTTGTCATTTGCAAACCGTGCATCCGATTCCGGTGATCTTTATATCGATTTCAACCGAAATCATCTCATCTTTCCAGCGGCATTCTTGGTTTGCCAAGTTGATGCCTGGTTCATCATTTTCCTTCCGGAGCGCGCATACGCATTGCATATCACATCTCGCATATCATGTCATGTTTTGCATCATGTTGCTTGTGCATTGCACCGTGATTTATTGTGGTTCCTTTGTTTGTGTTCTTGCTTTGGGTAGAGTCGGGAGACGAGTACGTGAACGAGGAACCTGTTGAGAACGCGTACGAGGATCAAGCTTTCGACAACTCTGAGAACTTTGCAGGCAAGATGACCATACCCTCGAAATCACTTCTATCTTTGCTATGCTAGATGCTCACTCTTTTGCTATGCCTATGCTACGATGCCTATCACTTGCTTATCATGCCACCCATATTGCCATGTCAGCCCCTAACCATCCTTTCCTAGCAAACCGTTGTTTGGCTATGTTACCGCTTTGCTCAGCCACTCTTATTTCGTTGCTAGTTGCAGGTGAAGATGAAGTTTGTTCCTTGTTAGAACATGGAGATGTTGTTCCTTATTGGAACATGTTTACTTGTTGGGGATATCACAATATATCTGCTATAATTAATGCATCTATATACTTGGTAAAGGGTGGAAGACTCGGCCTTATGCCCGTGTTTTGTTCCACTCTTGCCGCCCTAGTTTCCGGCCATACCGGTGTTATGTTCCTTGATTTTATGTTCCTTACACGGTTGGGTGATTTATGGGACCCCTTGACAGTTCGCTTTGAATAAGACTCCTCCAAAGAAGGCCCAACATTGGTTTTACCATTTGCCACCTAAGCCTTTTTTCCCCGGTTTTCGCGAGCCCGAGGGTCATCTTTTTAACCCCGGACCAGTGCTCCTTCGAGTGCTGGCCCAAAACGAGTAGATCAAGGGCCACCACGGGAAACTCGAGGCTTGGTTTTACTCGAGGATGTCTCATCCGGATGTGCCCTAAGAACGAGATATGTGCAGCTCCTACCGGGATTTGTCGGCACAATCGGGCGGCTTTGCTGGTCTTGTTTTATTGCTGTCGAAATGTCTTGTAGTCCGGGATTCCGAGATTGATCGGGTCTTCCCGGTAGAAGGAATATCCTTCGTTGACCGTGAGAGCTTATAATGGGCTAAGTTGGGACACCCCTGCAGGGTATTATCTTTCGAAAGCCGTGCCCGCGGTTATGAGGCGATGGGAATTTGTTAATGTCCGTTGTAGAAAACCGAAGTTGACCTTATTTAAAATACACATCAACCACGTGTAACCGTGATGGTCTCTTCGGCGGAGTCCGGAAGTGAACACGGTGTTGGAGTTATGTTTGTCGTAAGTAGTTCAGGATCACTTCTTGATCGCTACTAGCTTCACGACCGTGCTTTGCTTCTCTTCTCGCTCTCTTTTGCGAATGTAGCCACCATATATGCTAGTCGCTGCTGCAGCTCCACCTCACAACTCTGTCCTTCCTATAAGCTTAAATAGTCTTGATCTCGCAGTGTGAGATTGCTGAGTCCCGTGACTCACAGATTCTACCAAAACAGTTGCAGTGCCGACGATGCGGGCAGGTGACGCAACCGAGCTCAAGTGGGAGTTCGATGAGGAACGTGGTCGTTACTATGTGTCTTTTGATGATGATCAGTAGGAGCCCAGTTAGCGATCGGGGATCTGTGTAGCATTTGGGGTATCTTCTTTTATTTTGGTTCCGTAGTCGGACCTTGAGTGTAATCTGAATGATGGATGTTTATTTATGTATTGTGTGAAGTGGCATCGTAAGCCAACTATGTATCTTTTCCCTTATGTATTACATGGGTTGTGTGAAGATTACCTCACTTGCGACATTGCTTTCAATGCGGTTATGCCTCTAAGTCGTGCTTCGACACGTGGGAGATATAGCCGCATCGAGGGCGTTACAATTCTCTTATAAGCCCTTTATGTGGTGTCGCACAGACGCCCGACTGTGGCATGCTTGTTCTTTATTTACTCTATAAGCCCTTTATGTGGTGTCGCACAGACGCCCGACTGTGGCATGCTTGTTATTTAAATTATTTATAAGCCCTTTATGTGGTGTCGCACAGACGCCCGACTGTGGCATGTTTGTTATTTAAATTATTTATAAGCCCTTTATGTGGTGTCGCTCAGACGCCCGACTGAGGCATGCTTTATATATTCATCCTTTCGAGGCGTCGCTTCAGACACCCGATCGGCGCATTCTATTTCTATTCCCTTACTGCCTATCCATGTTGTATATGGATAACCTGCTTGCGTGCATCATGGACGGTCATTTTGTGATTGACGTACGATCATAGAATATTTCAGAGCATGATTATCATTGGTTATATTATGCTTGTATTCTTAATGTTTGCGAGTACATTCAAAGTACTCACTGGCTTGTCCCTGGCTATTGTCTTGGCCAGATTTCTTGCATGGAGAGGAGCACTGCGATGACAGCCCCGGAACCTAGGCAGTGATGAGAACAGTCTCGCGAAGATAGGAGTTATCCAGGTCAGCTGTTCCCGTGGAAAATGGAGTCCCATAGACGCTGACAAACCGCAAACCGCTTCTGCCGTCAACCACTAGAAACCATTTGTTGTACTCATAGGCCAGAATAGTCTTGTACTACATACTTTGTATTATGCTTGGAGTTCCTGTATCAAGTTGGTGCCTCATTAGCTAACAGAATTCCTGGGGCTGGTGAGCACAAGGGCCATTTTCTGGGAAATTAATATCCCGAAATCCGGTCCTGACACAAGCCGTCTATGCCGATGGCCTCTGTCCATCCAGAGGCATCGGGCAATTTGCTGGAAGCGCTTCATGGTGCTTCCATTGAAGAAGAGCACATCACTATCATGAGTGCTGTGGTCAAGACGGTTCAGTCCGCCAAAAGCGGACTGACTGAAGCCTGTGCCAGCCTCCTAATAGGCTTTGAGGTAAGTAATCAAATTGTGAGGAAACGTTATAGCATAGACAGTAGCCCCTGATGCTCTGTTTGGTGTTCGCAAAGAAAGGCCAAATAGATGATCGAATAATAATAACAGGAGTCTAATAAGAATATGTCTATGCGAATAAGAAGGCTTCATCATATTGCTGTTGCCATACAAGCGGAGGTCTCCAAGATCAAGCGGGACCTTGAGCGGTCCGAGGAAGAGCTGGCCTTACCAAGAGGCAGCTCGAAGAGAACAAAGGTAAGTAATACCTCGTTTGTTTTTTTGATAAAGAAAAGGAAAGTTATTGTTAGATCATGGGATCGTCGTGAATTTTGCTAGGGGCCACGACCAAAGTGGCGACCCTGAAGAAGGAGCTATCCGAGGCCGAAGGCAAAGCGGCCAAGGAGCGCGCCGAGCGCGAGAAGCAAGAGGCCCGAGTTGGCGAGGTCCAGCAAGAGCTCCATGAGTTCGTCAAAGTACGAGTCCTTGGAGCGTGACTCTAAGATGCAAGGGTCTGAGCTTGCGCAGGCCCTCCAGAACGCCCAAAATGCCAAGGCCAAAGCCAAAAAGGCCCTCCAGGAAATTGAGGCGATCAAGAAGATAGCGGCAGGTAAGGCATTCATTATGCAAAGCAAGTATGTGAAGGAAACTTTCCTTTTACTTACCTGAATTCGGAGCTCTCCAGGAGCGTTCGCAGATCTACCCAGCAGTGTGTCGGATGTCACGGAGTTCTACCGCGCCGAGGAAGGGAGCTCGACGGAGAAGTTGTTCTGGTCTCAGTATATTGGGACCGAACATCCGATGCCCTTGAGAAACCAATTGAAGCAACTGGTCGAGCTTCACAAGGCGGCCGAACTGGCCATGAAGGGTCTCATAGTCTGGATGTGGCCTTGCGAGCCCCTGCCTAGCAGCTACTTCGGCCTGTTAAAGCGGCTTGTAAATGCCTGCCCACGGTTTGAAGTCATAAAGCGGTCCGTCTGCATTGAAGGTGCACGCAGGGCCTTTGCCCGTGCGAAAGTGCACTGGGCGAAGATCGACGCCGAAAAGCTGGTGAAGGAGGGGCCAATGAGGGCAAGGAGCATCGCCACCCCGAAAAGTATTATGACAGTGTCCTGAAGGATGCTCGCCTTGTGGCAGAGGAATGTTCTAAGGATGTAATATTTGAATGAATGTACTCATGTGATCCTGTAATGTGAAACGAGTTCATGTGTGTTATGTAACGCTTGTTAATTTAGAATATTACCTTCTGTGCGGCCATTTATAAAATTTGAGAGTTGGCTACCGTCGGCTTCGCCCCATGCAACTAGTATCGGGTGTTCGGATAAACCTGATCACTCTTTATCCCATTTTCGGACCTTCAAGGAGGTGTTCAGACAACGAACCGTGCAATCGGACTATAAAGCTTTATCACTCTCACTTAGCCATAGAAGTCTACAATTTTAAATTTTGGTGAAGCCCTAGTATTCGAAGGTCAACTTGGGGCGCTTATGTACGCTTAAATCGGACAAGGCCGATTCTCGCTCAAGCGGAAAAAATCTTTAAGGATTTAAGACCTCTCGAACAGCGACCAGCTCTCGCCGCATCATGACAGTTAGTTTTCGGCTTTCTCTTTCTCTACTGAGGTGCTCGTCCGGAATAACCGGGACACAATCGTAGTAGTTCTCTCAGTGCTACCTTAGCCGACATAGCGGAACATAAGGTACCCAAACATGGGAGCCGGGCAAACCCAACTATTGACCCAAGACATGATTCAGAGCTGATGCATATAATGCTATAAGTTCGGGGTGCCGCACTGTCGAAAGTGTTTGGACTTTTCATGCCGTGTTATGGGGTATACTGAAGCCCCTGGCGCACTGGACGTATCAAAATGCACGGGTGCTGTTTGTCGTAAATAAGTAGACAAGAAAAAAAAAGATAATGCAATAGTGAGCTAATGATGTTCATTGTTATTTAAATGATACGTCAAAGCGTATGCGTACATGTAGTGCAATAAGTAAAAAAATAGGACTATTTGACATGTTCTATCCAAGGGCAAGCTGCGTGCGGGTATGCAAAGCAGGTATATCAATCGTTATTAGAGACCACCTGAGGATTCCCTTGTACGTCATAGCTTCTTGCCTCCTTGGTGTTCCTTCCCGTGATGGGTCTGATAATCAGTCGATCAGAGGGGGCCTTCAGAGAATAGGGGGCCTCAAAGGAAGAAAATGTTAAAGGCATACGGGTCCTGAAGCGGTTGCGCCGCATTGTGGGCGGTGCCATGGCCGTGCCTCCGCCTATGCCCATGGTATCTTGAGTGCGTAATTATGTACGCGCAGCGCAAATTTTGCCGCTTGGCTGGGACTAGGGCGGAGGCCGAATTGCTTGCCGAGCTCTAAATGTGCCTGGCGATCCTCTTGCAGGGTACTCCGGACTCGCTTGAAGGTGTCCAGGGTCTTTTTCGCCGGGTTGGCGGTTTGCCTCATAAGGCTGCTTTGCGCTTCTGCCGCGAGGGCCGCAGTGTGCTCCTCTGGGCGGAGCGAGCATTCTGTGTTTCCATTGACTATTATGACCCCGCGAGGTCCTGGCAGTTTGAGCTTGAGGTATGCATAATGCGGTACCGGATTGAATCTGGCAAATGCGGTTCATCCGAGCAGTGCGTGATAGCCACTTCAGAAGGGGACTGTCGGTGTCAAAACTGGCGGATCTCGGGTAGGGGGTCCCGAACTATGCGTCTAGGCGGATGGTAACAGGAGACAAGGGACACGATGTTTTTACCCAGGTTCGGGCCCTCTCAATGGAGGTAATACCCTACTCCTGCTTGATTAATATTGATGATATGGGTAGTACAAGAGTAGATCTACCACGAGATCAAGGAGGCTAAACCCTAGAAGTTAGCCTATGGTATGATTGTTGTTCGTCCCCACGGACTAAAACCCTCCGGTTTATATAGACACCGGATAGGTTAGGGTTACAGAGTCGGTTACAATGGTAGGAGATCTACATATCCGATCGCCAAGCTTGCCTTCCACGCCAAGGAAAGTCCCATCCGGACACGGACGAAGTCTTCCATCTTGTATCTTCATAGTCTTGGAGTCCGCCGTGACGATAGTCCGCTATCCGGACACCCCTAGTCCGGACTCCCAAGAGCTCTCTAACCAGGCTTCAATGACGACGAGTCCGGGCGCGTTGATTGTCTTCGCATTATGAGGCGGGTTCCTCCTCGAATACTTCATAGAATGTTTTGAACACAAGGATAGTGTCCGCTCGCAAAACAAGCTCCACATAACACCATAGAGAGAATAATTTTGCACAGATCTGTCGACGTATTCCGCGGGCGTGACATCACACCACGGCCAGCCTTCATACGAATCGCTTTTACTGTTCCACCTCAGCGCGTTTAGCGAGGCGCTTTCTTGGCATGTCTTATCAAAGCATAGATCGTCCCCCTTATTCCGGATTCTCATCAATACGGACGTGGGTAACCCATCTGCGCCATTGATTACGGGCGCTTGGGAAATAAGCGAGTTTTACCAGGTTGGTGGGGACGATAGCTTCGTCTGCCTATATAAGGGATAAGGATCCACCTTTTCACCCACGCCTTCTTCCTCCTTTGCTTATCCATTTCACAAGACTCGAGCCCAGCGCCCTGTTCGCACATCCCACCTCAACCTTCTCCAACCATGTCGAGCGGAGGCAGGTGGATGGCCTCCTCCGCCACGGATGGGCACATCAAAAGACTGGGGAGGCGGATACTTGTCCGCGACATTGCGACAGCTGCCCAAGCGGGCAGCTTATTCCAACCCCCGGGCCCCATGAGAGGGTAGTGTTTCTCCCCCACTTCCTCCGCGGACTAGGTTTTCCACTTCACCCATTTGTCCGTGGGCTCATGTTCTACTACGGCCTGGACTTCCACGACCTGGCCCCAAATTTCATCCTCAACATCTTGGTGTTTATCGTCATGTGCGAGGCTTTCCTCTGCATCCAGCCCCACTTCGGCTTATGGCTGAAGATCTTCAACGTCCGGCTGAAGGTAGTGGGCGGCCGTCAAGCGGAGTGTGGAGGCGCCATGGTTGGCAAGATGGCCAAGGTCCTATGGCTCGAGGGCGCCTTTGTGGAGACCATAAAGGGTTGGCAATCGGGATGGTTCTACATCACCGAGCCACGCGACCCCGAATGGGTGGGGGCCCCCGAATTCAGATCTGGCTTCCCCACACGGCTCTCGTCATGGAAGAAGACGGGCCTGACGTGGGGGGATTCGTAAGAGCTATCCGGACTCCAAACATGCGTCCGAAACCTGGTGGACAAGAATCTCAGGCTTGTCGACGTAATCCAGGTGATGCTCATCCGCCGGATTCTCCCATGCCAACAACGGGCCTTTAACTTGTGGGAGTTCGATCCAGCACAGCATCGAACCTTGAGCCGGCTCTTCGACACTATGTACGAAGATGCCTGGAAGGTGCTGTTCAAGGGCGCTGAAGCCCCAGCATCCGCTAACAAAGATCGCGGATATAATTGGCGCCGCCCAGCCGGCGAGGTAAGTTATTTGACCTTTACGGGACTCTTTTTTCATAGATTGACTCTACGTGGGATCTAAAATTCCCTAATCTTTGACAGATCGGTGAAGACGCCCGGACAGATTAACCGTCCGGCCTTTGCCGGAAGACTCCGGAGGACGCCTTGATTGACGGGGCTGCTGGCTCGCGCCGCACGTGGTGCCGGAGAAGAAGGCTAAGAAGGAGGCCACGGAACTTGAAGGAGCTCCCGACGCCAAGCACCGCCGATTTCAAGCGTAATCTTCTCCCAAGACGAGGAGGAAGAAGAAGAAGCTCCTCCCCAATGGGGGAGGAGAAGAAAAGGAAGGCCGCCCAACCGGGAGGCCGGAGGGTCCAAGAAAGGAAGAACCTTCCTCCGGACTTCTCCACCAACGCCGACGACGACGAGGAGGATTGGCCTACAAGGGCCAAGCCCCCGTGAGATCGTAAGTGTCCGGATACCCACGGTTTTTATTATTGCAGAGTGTTCTAATGTCGAACAACCGTGCAGCCCGCCCGAGGGCGTAGTTCGCCGATTCATCGAGCGGGTCCCAGGCTCGCTGAAATGGAGAGTACTTCGCTCCAACCGCCTCCTCGCCACACCGCGGATGACGCCGCAGTGGGGCCCCAAGGGGCTTGGTCAAGAGGAGGTAGCGCGGAGGTGCCATAAGGCAACCTCCTGACTCTGTGAGCTGGGGCAAGACCCCTGGGGCTCTAAGACCGACCTCGTCCCGACTCCATGCCGGAACCATCAGCAGTTCAAGTCCCGCCAGCGGATCCTTCGCAAGAAGGGTAAGACGCCGTGTCCTCCGCCCAACCGAGGCACCGGATAGCTATGTGAGGCGCTTAACAGCGCTTCCATCAAGGAGGAGCACCGCACTGTTATGAGTGCGGTCATCCGACAGTTCAGTCCGCCAAGAGCGGATCGACTCAAGCCTGTACCAGCCTTCTAACAAAGCTTTGAGGTAAGTTTAGAACATATAAAATGTTACAAGACAGACAGTAGCCCCGATGCTTACTTCGTGTTTGGAAGGAAAAGCCGGACTAAGGATCTAAAAAGATATACGCAGGAGTCTAACATAAGTATGTCAATATGGGAATGCAGGCTGCGCTGTTGACCTCCGCCAAGACCGATCATGGAGGTCAATGCATTGAAGCAGTAACCTCGAGCGGTCCGAGAACGAAGCTCGACAAGCCACGAAGCAGCTCGAGGACAAAGAAGGTAAGTAATACCTTATTAAAGAAATACCTTATAGAAAAGGTTTTGCTGCAAAAATAACAGGATAACTTGGGTACTACAGGGCGATGAACGAGGTGGCGACCTCAAGGAGGCGTGTCCGTGGTCGAACAAAGCGGACAGCGGAGCGGACCGAGCGAGAGAGGTGGGAGGCGAGCAGGCTACAGCGGCAAGAGCTCCAAGCTCTCGTGGAAAACACGAGGGTTTGGAGCGTGACTCGAAGACTCGAGAGTCCGAGCTCGCCTCGGCTCTTGAAAGTGCCAAAGCTGCTAAGGCCGAGGCCCAAAACGTCCTCCAAGAAATTGAGTCGTTGTAGAAGATAGCGGCGGGTAAGGCATTCTTTATGCAAAGCAAGCATGTGAAAGTGAATTACCTACTACTAACCAGGATTCGGAGCTCTCCATGAGCATTCGCAGATTTGCCCGGTAGTGTGTCTGATGCGGCCGCATTCTACCGCGCCAAGGAGGGGAGCTCGACAGAAAAGGTGTGTTGGTCTCAGTATGCTGAGGCCGACCATCCGGTGCCCCTGAGCGACCAGCTGAAGCAGCTGGTCGAGCTCCATAAGGTCGCCGAACAGGCCATAAAGGGCCTTATAGCGCGGCTGTGGCCATTGGAGGCCATGCCCGGGAGCTACTTCGGCTTGGTGCATCGGCTAGTGGATGCCTGTCCGTGGCTTGAAGTCATCAAGCGCTGCGTCTGCATTGAATGTGTCCGTCGGGCCCTTGCCCGTGCTAAAGTGCACTGGCGCAAGCTGGATGCGGAGAGGCTCGTGACGGACGGGCCACCGAAGGGTCATGAGCATCGCACGCCCGAAATGTACTATGAGGGCCTCCTAAAGGGTGCCCGCTGAATAGCGGATGAGTGCTCCAAAGATGTAATTTTTGAATAAACTCGCATTTGTTATCCTGTACGCTGAAAACTTGTTCATATGCGCTAAGAAACGCTTATTAATTTAAAATATTACCTTCTGTGCGGCCGTTTATCAAATTTGAGAGATGGCAAGTCGTTGGCTTCAGCCCCATGCCACGAAAAGTCTTTGGGGTGTTCGGGATAAACTTGAGCACTCTTGTTCCCATTCTTGGGTCCATCTAGGAGGCGCCAAAGACAACGTAACAAGGCAACCGGACTTATAATGCTTGAACACTCTCACTTAGCCATAGAATTCTATAATTTTAAATTTCGCGAAGCCCTAGTATTCGAAAACCGAGTTCGGGGCGCTATCCACGCCATGGCCGGACAATTCCGGTTCCTCGCTCTAAGCGGCATAAGTCTTTAGGGACTCGAAAAAACCTCTCGAACAGCGACCGGCTCTCGCCCTATCATGATGGTCAGTTTTAGCTTTCCATCGAGGTGCTTGACCCAGCTCAACTGGGCACAATCGCGTTGGTTCTCCGGTGCTACCTTAGCCGATATAGCGGAACGTAAGGTACCAAAACACGGGAGCCGGGAAAACCCAACTATTGACCCAAGACATGATTCGGAGCCAATTCATATAATGCTATAAGTTCAGGGTGCCGCACTTGTGAAAGTGTTCGGACTTATGACACCATAATTTTGGGATACTTAAGCCCCTGGTGTATCGGCCGTACCAAAGTGTACGGTTGCAACATGTCGTGAAATGAACATATGTATATATAAATGAAGTAGAGCAATAATAAGCAAAAGCTATGTATTGTTTATTCAAAATGGTACTGCAATGGAAGCAGAACGATACAAATAGTGCAATAAGCAAGGGACGGGACTATCTAACATGTCCCCCTCTAGGGGTAAGCTGCGGGATGGTATGTAAAACAGGTATAATGCTCGTAATAGAGACCACCTGAACACTTAACGTGGCTTTCTGCTTCCCTGGCTGTTGCATCGGGAGTTCGCAGACTCTAGTGCCGGACAGGACTGATGAAAGACGGAGTCCTGAAAGTAAGAAAAAGGAAGAAAAACGGAAAAAAGAATGACACAATCAGGAGCCCCTGGAGCGGTCGAGCCGCATTGTTGGCGTGCCGTGGTCTTGCCCCTCACCATACGCCCATGGTATTTCCAGAGCGTAATTATGTACACGTAATACTAGCTTCGCAATTTCGCGAGGGCGGGGGTTGGAGCCGGATTGCTACGCGTGCTTGAATCATGCCAGGCGGTCTTGTTGTAGGTTACTCCGGGCGCGCTTGACAGTGTCCGGACGCTTAGTGGCCGGACTCAAGAATTGCTGTGAGAGGCTGCTTTGTACCTCTGCCGCGAGGGCCGCCGTGTGCTCCTCCGTTCGGAGAGAGCGTTCGTGTTTCAATTGACCGTGATTACCTCGAGGGCCCGCATCTTGAGCTTGAGGTATGTGATAGTGCGGCACCGCATTGAACTTTGCAATGCGGTTCGTCCGAGCAAGGCATGATAGCCGCCATGAATGGGACGATGTCAAGATTAACTCTTCGCTTTAGAAGTTATCCGGGATCCAAGACCACTTCGAGTGTAATCGACCCGCATAACTGGCCTCTACACCCGTATGACGCCTTTAAAGGTCGCCTTTGTAGGTTTAATCCTTGAGGGTCTATGCCCATTTTGCGACCGTATTTCGATAAAGCAAGTTCAGTTGCTACCGCCATTCCATCGACTCGGTGAGGTGAAATCCGTCGATAATTGGGTCAAGAACCAATGCGCGAAGCCGCCGTGACGGATCCTAGTCGGGTGGTCCTTCGATCAAGGTGATCGAGCAGGAAGACCATGGGTTGAACTTGGGCGACCGGCTCCATCGCATATACATCCCTTAGTGCACGCTCCGCTCCCTTTTGGGTATGTGGGTTGCGATATCATGTTCACCGTCCGCATTTGTGTAGGAAAACCCTTCGTCCTCTATTGTTCGGGCGGCCGGGCTCTTAATCGCCATCGCTATGCAGCCCCTTGTCATTGAGTTCGCACTTAACTTGCTCGCTCGCTTGAACATCCAACAATGCCCGCTGGTGTGATTGGCTGGTTTTTCGGGGTGCCATGTATCCGCATGGCGATCGAGTATTCGGTCCAAATTGGACGGGCCCCGGTATTTCTTTTGAATGGCTTCTTCCACTGACCGGGTTTAGAGCTCTCGAATCCGCATTGACGATCGATCTTCAAGATTATCGCTGTTAATGCGGTGCTTGTTCTGTTATGACGCGCGACCTGCCATTGCAGTCCTTGGTATCCGAACTATCGGGATGTTTGGCCAAGTTGTTGCTTCGAGCTAGCCAGCTGTCCTCTCCCGCACAAAAGTGGGTCATGAATGTTGTGAGGGCTGCCATGGATTTTGGCTTTTCCTGTCCTAGGTGCCGGGCAAGCCACTCGTCATGATGTTATGTTTGAAGGCTGCAAGGGCCTCTCGTGATCCGGACAATCAACGATTTGATTTTTCTTTGTTAGGAACCGTGTCCGTAATTGTCCGGCCGATTCTTCCGGCTGCTGGATTATGTGGCTAAGGTCATCGGCGCTCGGTGGTCGCACATATGTGCCCCGGAAGTTATCAAGGAATGCGGCTTCCAGGTCCTCCCAACAACCAATTGATTCTGCTGGCAAGCTGTTGAGCCAATGCCAAGCCGGTCCTTTAAGCTTGAGTGGGAGGTATTTGATGGCATGTAGATCGTCACCACGGGCCATGTGGATATGGAGGAGATAGTCCTCGATCCAGACCGCAGGATCTGTGGTGCCATCGTATGATTCGATGTTTACGGGCTTGAAGCCCTCGGGGATTTGATGATCCGTTACTTCATCTGTGAAGCATAGTTGGTGTGCGGCGCCTCTGTATCGGGCTATATCACGACGTAGCTCATATGAGTTTTATCTACTGTGTTCGGTCCGGCCGGGTTTGCTTTATCCGGCGCGACGGTAATCATCCCGCGTTGTTGGGCGCCCACGCGATCCGTAGATCGATCTTGTATGTTTTGCCTTATCTTCCAATATATCTCGCAAGTCCGGTGCGTTTTCCCGTTTCTTGGTACTTTTTGAGCGGCGTCGGGGTGTGGCTTGAGCGGAGGGCCGAGAGGCTTCTCTCGTCATGACCACGGGTGGCCGGTCTGCCATGTCGCACTGGTGACTTGGGTGCTTCCTCCTTAGTCGAGACAACGGCCTGCGCTTGGGGTAGCTTTTGAGGGCGCTCGAAGTTCATACTCTTCGCTGCAAGGACTTCATCCATCCGTCGCCCAGCGTGTCTTGATCAGCTCTAAGTTGTTGCTGCTTTTTCTTGAGGCTGCTTGTCGCTGCTATAAGCCCGCGCTTGAAATGCTCCTGTTCGCGGGATCCTCGTGCACGACAAATTGCCGTCGCCGAGGCTTGCCTCATCTTCGGAGGGAGGCGATAATTATCGCCCTCGACCTCTTCTCTCTCACAGACCGTCGGCGGACTTGCTTCTCCCTCCTCCTGCGTTGTGTCCTGCTTGAGGGGGTTCTCTTCGGCACTGTCCGGGGTGTTATTACCTCCCGTGCCGGAATCGCCGTTTTTATTGTGGCGGGATTTAGAGCAGCCCCGCTGACGTAGGCGCTTCGGCTGTTTCTTGGAGGGGTCATCCTCAGTTGTTCCATCGCTGTTCCCATCTTTTGGGATGTCCACCATGTATATGTCATATGACGAGGTGGCCTTCCAGTGCTCTGTAGGCGTTGGGTCATGGTCGTCTCCGGCATCGTCGTCCATACCGTCGATGTCTTGGGAGTCGTAGTCTAGCATGTCGGTTAAATCATCGATAGTGGCTACCAAGTGGGTGGTGGGTCGGCGTTGTATTTCTTCGTCGTCCGCATCCCAACCTTCCTGTCCGTAGTCCGGCCAGGGCTCTCCGGATAAAGAGAGAGACTTTAGTGAATTCAGGATGTCGCCGAAGGGCGAGTGCTGAAAGATGTCCGCGGCAGTGAACTCCATGACCGGCGCCCAATCGGATTCGATTGGCAGGGGCGCGGAGGTTCGGAGTCGGAGAGGAGTCCGCACCGAGTCGAGGTCTTCGCAGCGACAGGATGGAGTTCGCTCGATCGCCAGAGATTGTAGCCCCGAGGCGGTGTCCAACCACTCGTCCTCGATCGGGGAATCCGCCCGCATTAAGGGTCGGAGCGGATATCGTGCGGCCTCCGTGGAACCGCTCGGCTGCAGAGCTAGATCATGCCCATCGAGACAAAGCCGCCGACGTTATTGCGCTCGAATCCGTCAAGATCAAGTCTCGCGGATATCGGCCGATAGTTCAAACTTCCAAATCTGACCTGATGACCAGGGACGAAGCCGATCTGCTCCAGATGGCTGCTTAATTGGCCCACAAAGGCAAAGCCGCCGAACATGAAGATCTGTCCGGGAGAAAAGTCTCACCTGGACCGCGCCGTTGTTGATGATCGAAGGAGCCATCGGCCTATCGGTGATTTACAGAGGAACTCTCAATGAAAGCACCAATGTCGGTGTCAAACCGCGGATCTCGGTAGGGGGTCCCAAACTGTGCGCCTAGGCGGATGGTAACAGGAGACAAGGGACACGATGTTTTTACCAGGTTCGGGCCCTCTCGATGGAGGTAATACCCTACCCCGCTTGATTAATATTGATGATATGGGTAGTACAAGAGTAGATCTACCACGAGATCAAGGAGGCTAAACCCTAGAAGCTAGCGATGGTATGATTGTTGTTCGTCCCACGGACTAAAACCCTCCGGTTTATATAGACACCAGATAGGTTAGGGTTACACAGAGTCAGTTACAATGGTAGGAGATCTACATATCCAGATCGCCAAGCTTGCCTTCCACGCCAAGGAAAGTCCCATCCGGACACGGACAAAGTCTTCAATCTTGTATCTTCATAGTCTTGGAGTCCGCCATGACGATAGTCCGCTATCCGGACACCCCTAGTCCAGACTCCTCGTGACTATATCAAGATTAACTCCTCGCTTCGAAGTTGTCCGAGATCCTAAGACCACTTCAGCAGTGATTGAGCCTGCAATGTGCCTCTACACCTGGGAAGACACAATTAAAGGTGGTTTTGGTGGGTTTGATCCTCGAGGGGTCTATTACCCATTTTGTGCACTGTACCCTGATAGAGCAGGTTCAGGCTGCTGCCACCGTCCATAAGGACTCGAGTGAGGTGAAATCCGTCATTGATGGGGTCAAGGACCAAAGCAGCAAAACCGCCATGATGGATACTGGTGTGGTGGTCCCTGCGATTGAAGGTGATCGGACAAGAAGACCATGGGTTAAACTTTGGGGAGACTGGCTCCATCGCATAAACGTCCCTCAGTGCACGCTTCCATTCCCGCTTGGGAATATGGGTTGCATATATCATATTTACCGTTTTCACTTGGGGAGGAAATTTCTTCTGTCCTCCTGTGTTCGGCGGCCGGGGCTCCTCCTCGTCGTTGCTATGCAGCCCCTTTTCCTTGTTTTCGGCATTCAACTTGCCGGCCTGTTTGAACACTGAGCATTCTATGTTGGTGTGGTTGGCTGGTTTATCGGGGGTGCCGTGAATTTGACACGAACGATCGAGTATGCGGTCCAAGCTGGACGGTCCCGGATTGCTTTTTTGGAACGGCTTCTTCCGCCGACCGGATTTAGAGCCACTGAATCCGGCATTAACTGTCGTGTCTTCGGCGTTGTCGCCATTGTGGCGGCGCTTGTGTCTGTTGCGGCGTGGCCCGCTGTTGCTATCTTTGGCATCTGAATTGCCAGGGTTTCTTGATGTGTTGTTTCTACGAGCCAGCCAGCTATCCTCACCCGCACAAAAGCGATCATGAGTGTCGTGAGGACTGCCATGGACTTCGGCTTTTCTTGGCCAAGGTGACGGGCGAGCCACTCGTCGCGGATGTTATGCCTAAATGCCGCTAAGGCCTCAGCATCCGGACAGTCGACAATTTGGTTCTTTTTAGTTAGGAACCGAGTCCAGAATTTCCTGGCTGATTCCCCTGGCTGTTGGGTTATGTGACTCAAGTCATCGGCATCCGGTGGTCGCACATAAGTGCCCTGGAAGTTGTCAAGGAATGCGTCCTCCAAATTCTCCCAACTGCCAATGGAGTTTGCCGGCAGACTATTCATCCAATGCCGAGCAGGTCCTTTAAGTTTTAATGGGAGGTACTTGATGGCATGTAGATCATCGCCGCGGGGCATGTGTATGTGGAGGAGGAAATCTTCGATCCATACCGCGGGGTCTGTTGTACCATCATATGATTCAATGTTCACGGGTTTAAAACCTTCTGGAAATTTGTGATCCATTACTTCAACAGTGAAGCATAGGGGGTGTGCGGCGCCTCTGTGCCGGGCTATATCACGACGCAGTTCATACGAATCTTGTCTGTTGTATTCGGCCCGGCCGGATTTGCTTTTAGTATATCCGGCGTGACGGTCCTCGTCACGCGTTGGGGCGCGCTCCCGTGATCTGTAGACCGACCTTGCATGTCCTGCTTTGTTTTCCAATACGTCTCGTAGGTCCTGCGTGTTGCCCTGGGCCTTGGTATTTTTGTTTGACTGGCAGCGGGGTGCGGGTTGGACCTCGGCCTGATATGTCGCTTTGTCTCAGCCACGGGGTGGCCATCAGCCGCATCATACGCTGGGAGCATAGGCTTGAATGCTTCCTCCTCGAGCTGGGGTAGCAACCTGCGCTTTGGGTAAATTTTGGTTGGGCGCTCGAGTTCGTGTTCCTCGGCCGCTAGGACCTCAGTCCATCTATCCGCTAACAGATCTTGGTCAGCTTGAAGCTGCTGTTGCTTTTTCTTCAGGCTTTTTGTTGTGGCTATGAGCCGGCGCTTGAAGCGCTCCTGTTCGATGGGATCCTCAGGCACGATAAATTCTTCGTCACCGAGGCTCGCCTCGTCTTCGGAGAGAGGCATGTAATTGTCATCCTCTGATTCTCCATCTGCTGCTAGTTCCGTAGGGCTAGCTTTCCCATCCTCCTGCTCGAGGCCTGGTTGGAGGGGGTTGTCTTTGTCTTCGGCACTATCCGCAGTGTTATTGTTTCTTGTGCCGGTATCGCCGCTTTTGCTATGGCGGGGCTTAGAGCGGCACCGTTGACGCCAGTGCTTAGATTGCTTCTCGAGGGGATTACCCTCTATTGCCTTGCCATTGCTTTCTTTGGGGGTGTCCACCATGTATATATCATATGATGAGGTGGCAGCTCAGCGCCCTGTGGGTGGTGGTTCCTGTTCTTCTCCTACATCGTCGTCCATGCCGTCGATGTCTTCAGAGCCGTAATCAAGCATGTCGGTTAAGTCGTCGACAGTGGCTATTAAGTGGGTGGTGGGTGGGGATCGAATTTCTTTGTCGTCCGCTTCCCACTCAAGATGGACACAGTTCGGCCAAGGGCCTCCTGACAAGGAGAGAGACCTTGATGAATTTAGCGCATTGCCCAGGGGCGAGTGCTGAAAGATATCCGTGAAGGAAAACTCCATGATCGGTGCCCAATCAGATTCGATGGGCACTAACGCAGGAGGTTCGGAGCCCGTGGCCGGGGACGAAACCAAAAGTCTGGCAACACAAGTCTCGTAGGAGGTGAAGTCAGTATTCGACTCTATCGCCACTGAGTGTGCGGCCTCTGTGGCGGGGTCCATCCACCCATCCTCAGACGTCGCAATCTGCTCCGAATTAAGGGCCGGAGTAGCCATAGGTGTGATTTCCCGAACACCGTCCGATGGCAGAGCTGAGTCATGCTCGTCGTGACTGAGCGGCGCACCTAATATGGGCTCGAATCCATCAAAGATCAAGTCTCTGCTGATGTCGGCAGTATAGTTTAAGCTTCCAAACCTGACCTGACGGCCAGGGGCGTAGCTCTCGATCTGCTCCAGATGGCTGCGAAGTTGTTCAGCAGGCGGTTACCGAATAGGAAGATCTGTCCGGGAGAAAAACTCACTCGGATCGCATCGCTGCCGATGATCGAAGGAGCCATCAAGCCTTATGGCGACTTGACAAAGTGGAAATCTCAATGAAAGCACCAATGTCGGTGTCAAACCGCGGATCTCGGTAGGGGGTCCCGAATGTGCGCCTAAGGCGGATGGTAACAGGAGGCGGGGGACAAAATGTTTACCAAGGTTAGGGCCCTCTCGATGGAGGTAATACCCTACTTCCTGCTTGATTGATCTTGATGATATGAGTATTACATGAGTTGATCTACCACGAGATCATAGAGGCTAAACCCTAGAAGCTAGCCTATGGTTATGATTGTTGTTGTCCTACAGACTAAACCCTCCGGTTTATATATACACAGGAGGGGGCTAGGGTTACACAGAGTCGGTTACAAGGGAGGAGATCTACAGATCCGAATTGCCAAGCTTGCCTTCCACGCAAAGAAGAGTCCCACCCGGACATGGGACGAAGTCTTCAATCTTGTATCTTCATAGTCCAACAGTCCGGCCAAAGGATATAGTCCGGCTGTCCGAGGACCCCCTAATCTAGGACTCCCTCAACCGGCTCGACACCTTGATCTCCATTGTTGCATAGGGGTCGTCTCGCCAACTATTGCTAACGCATAGTTATAAAGTAAAGCAATTACATGGCGCTTGTATTTCATACAATAATTAAAAGACAACCCTAAGGCTCCTGCCAGTTGTCGATATTACAAAACATGATCATCTCATACAACAACATATATCATAACACGTCTTGACCATATCACATCACAACATACCCTGCAAAAACAAGTTAGACATCCTCTAGTTTGTTGTCGCAAGTTTTACATGGCTGCTACAGGCAACTAGCAAGAATCATTCTTACCCACGCAAAATCACAAAGGTGATTATCAAGTTTACTATTTTAAGCTTCTTCAAGGACCGGCCGTAGTCAAATTCAATTCAACTAAAGTAGGAGAAACAGACACCCGCCAGCCAGCTTTATGCAAACAAGTTGCATGTCAGTCGGTGGAACCGGTCTCATGTGCGTGGACATGTAAGGTTGGCCTGGGCCGCTTCATCCCACAATGCCGCCGAATCAAAATAAGACGTTGGTGGTAAGCAGTATGAACATCACCGCCCACAACTTCTTTATGTTCTACTCGTGCATATCATCTACGTATAGACCTGGCTCATGATGCCACTGTTGGGGAACGTTGCATGGAAAAGAAAAAAATTCTACGCACACGCAAGATCTATCCATGAATATACATAGCTACGGGAGGGGAAGAGCATCTACGTACCCTTGTAGACCACTAAGCGGAAGCGTTTATCATGCGATTGATGTAGTCGTACTCTTTGTGATCCGATCATGATCCAACCGATCTAGTACCGAACAGACGGCACCTCCGAGTTTAGCACACCTGTGGCTCGATGTTGTATCCTCCTTATTGATCCAGGAAGTGGGGGAGGAGAAGTAGATGGGATCACATCCAACACGATGGTGTGGTGGTGATGGTGGTGGTGGAGCACTGGCGGTGGAACTACATAGTAATGGGAGAGAAAGGGGCGCCAAGGTCTTGGTTTATCCTCTTGGTGGAGGGGCATGGGAAACTACCCCTCCAAGCCCTAGGGCGCGGCTAAGAGGGAGAGGACTTGGACTACAAGTCCAATCCTATTCCTACTAGGACTACTTCCTTTTCTGCCTTCCCTAGCCACATGGGCTTTTGAGCACTTGGTGTGCCTAGCCCAATAATTCCACGGCACCTCCCCGCAACCCATGCTAGCCCTTGGGCCGTGGTGAACTCACTTGTGGACTTTCGGACCCCTCCGGAACCTTCTGGAAGCTTCCCAGTACAAAATACCAAAAAAACTACACCTTTTTCCGGAACCTAAATTATGACTTCCCATATATAAATCTTTACCTCTTGACCATTCCGAGAATCCTCATGACGCCCAGGATCTCATCCGGGACTCCGAACAACATTTGGTTACCACTCATCAAATATCCCAATACTACTCTAGCGTGAACGAACGTTAAGCGTGCAACCCTACGGGTTCGGGAATTATGTAGTCATGACCGAGACACCTCTTCGGTCATAACCAATAGCGGGACCTGGATGCACATATTGATTCCTACATATTCCACGAAGATCTTTTATCGGTTGAACCTTTATGACAACATATGTAATTCCCTTTGTCTGTCGATATGTTACTTGCCTGAGATTCGATCGTCGGTATCTCTATAGCTAGTTCAATCTCATTACCAGCAAGTCTCTTTACTCGTTCTATAATACACCATCTTGCAACTAACTCCTTAGTCACTTTGCTTGCAAGCTTCTTGTGATGTGTATTACCGAGAAGGCCCAGAGATACCTCTCCGATACACGGAGTGACAAATCCCAATCTCGATTCACACCAGCTTAACAGACACCTTCAGAGATACCTATAGAGCATCTTTATGATCACCTAGTTACGTTGTGATGTTTGATAGCACACAAGGTATTCCTCCAGTATTCGGGAGTTGCATGATTTCATGGTCGAAGGAACATGTATTTGACATTAAGAAAGTAGTAGCAATAAATTGAACGATCATATGCTATGCTAACAGGTGGGTATTGTCCATCACATCATTCTCCTAATGTTGTGATCCTGTTATCAAATGACAACTCATGTCTATGGTTAGCAAACCTTAACCATCTTTGATCAACGAGCTAGTCTAGTAGAGGCTCACTAGGGACACGGTATTTGTTTATGTATCCACACATGTATTTAAATTTCTGGTTCATACAATTCTAGCGTGAATAATAAAACTTTATCATGATTAAGGAAATATAATAATAACCATTTTATTATTGCCTCTAGAGCATATTTCTATCACATCTTGCTTAAGGCATTACTCCATTTTCCATGAGCTTAATACCGTAGATGCATGCTGGATAGCGGTCGATTCGTGGAGTAATAGTAGTAGATGCAGGCAGGAGTCAGTCTACTTGTCTCGGACTTGATGAATATATACATGATCATTGCCATGAATACGTCATAACTATGCGCTTTTTTATCAATTGCCCAACACTAATTGGTTCAACCCACCGTATGCTATGTGTTCGAGAGAGAAGCCTCTAGTGAAAACTCTGGGGGGGCGTGTCTACTTTAGTCATATTGCAGAAATACTTTGTTACAATTTATTTACTTTTATTTTACTCTGCAATTTATCATTCTACCTATACAAGATTTGATCCTTGCAAGTAACGAATTCAAGAGGATTGGCAATCCTCTTGCCCACGTTGGTTGCAAGTATTTTTTTTAGTGTGTGCAGGTGCTGCCGGAATTTGTGTGCTTCTCCTATTGGCTCGATAAACATTGGTTCTCACTAAAGGAAATGTTTATCTCTACTCCACTGCATCTCCCATCCTCTTCTCGGAAAATCCCAACGCTGTTCACAAGTAGCAGCAGCCAGGACATCTCCTTCATCATCCGTAAACCTTAGCCGCCGCCATCTCCATAGCCATCTCCACCACCACCATAGTGCTCTTCCATATAGTTCATACACGTAATCGTGCATCGCACAAGGCATCTATTGTAAGACATTTTGCAATCAATCAATCTCAAGATGTGTTCTTCAATGTTTTCTTCTCGCGATCTGATCTCCATGTGCGTGAGTAGTTCGGGAAGGCATGGGTTGAGGCATGAGCCTTGCAACCCAAGGTATTTTTTGTAGGGATCAATGGAAGACTTTGACATAACGTCCCATATGTGTGAAATAAAATTGTTCCGTGAAGATGTCTCTTGTCTTGTCCGTGATCTTCATCCCTACATGTACCCAAGATCATGGAGATCGAGCACCGGTGAGGCTAGGAGTAAGGAGATCGTGAAGTATTATACCGGACACTGGTGACAGTAAGGTTCATTAGGGTAACAGGGATCATGTCCTTGGGGATAATGAGGTGTTGTCATTAAATGGCCAAAGCTCTTGTCTGATTTCATTATCTTAATTATCGAGGCAACTCCGCGTGACGGATAGAGCCTGCGGTAGGACAACTGATTCTTGATGTAGGACTTGTGCCGACCAAGATGTTATGGACACATCCCCCACTTTGATCTATAACAAGCACATCTCGATGGGTGACTTCTAGTGCACAAATTAATATCCTATGTGATCCCCGCACAGGTACAAGGTTGTAAGCATAAGACCTCATACTCATACCTCCTTTTATTAAAAGTGTTTGAATCACAATTTTTTTTGCCGATCCGGTAAAAAGCTGGATTTCACACTTTGACAAAAGCTTGCTAGAGACCATCACTTCAAGGGAACCTTCCTCTCAATAGTTCGATAACCCAGGGTCACCTCTAGGGAAATAGGTGCGGGATACTCTTTTCTGTTCCAATACTGGATCAATAAAAGGAGGTATCATGAACCTTTGGTTATCATATGATGTTACCTTTGCTTCACGATACTTCACAAAGCCCAGAATGCATCAGTATCCTCTTGAGTCATCACATGCCACTGGTACACGTTGGTGCTATACAAACGGTTTTAACCCCTTTCGGTGACGGCATTTGGGACCGTTGCCAAGTGAGTGTGGGCGATAGGGTGTTGAGGGAGTCCTGGACTAGGGGGTGTCCGGATAGCCGGACTATAACCTTTAGCTGGACTGTTGGACTATGAAGATACAGGATTGAAGACTTCGTCCCGTATCCGGATGGGACTTTCCTTGGCGTGGAAGGCAAGCTTGGCATGACGGATATTTAGATCTCCTCCCATTGTAACCGACTCTGTGTAACCCTAGCCCCTCCGGTGTCTATATAAACCGGAGGGTTTAGTCCGTAGGACACAACGACAACAACAACAACAACAATCATACCATAGGCTAGCTTCTAGGGTTTAGCCTCTCTGATCTCATGGTAGATCTACTCTTGTACTACCCATATCATCAATATTAATCAAGTAGGAGTAGGGTTTTACCTCCATCGAGAGGGCCCGAACCTGGGTAAAAACATCGTGTCCCTTGTCTCCTGTTACCATCCGCCTAGACGCACAGTTCGGGACCCCCTACCCGAGATCAGCCGGTTTTGACACCGACATTGGTGCTTTCATTGAGAGTTCCTCTGTGTCGTCGTCATCAGGATTGATGGCTCCTTCGATCATCGTTGGCGATGCAGTCCAGGGTGAGACTTTTCTCCCCGGACAGATCTTTGTATTCGACGGCTTTTCACTGCGGGCCAATTCGCTTGGCCATCTGGAGCAGATTGAAAGCTACGCCCCTGGCCATCAGGTCAGGTTTGGAAGCCTAAACTACACGGCCAATATCCGCGGAGACTTGATCTTTGACGGGTTCGAGCCGTTGCTGAGTGTGCCACACTGTCAAGATGGGCATGATTTAGCTTTGCCGCCGAACAGTGTCCCGAAGGCCGCACCCCCCTCCGCTCCGATCTTCAATTCGGAGCCAATTGCGCCGACCGAGAGCGGGTGGCTAGACCCCGTCGTGGAGGCTGCAGTCTCAACGGCAATCGAGCCGAACTCTAACCTTATCCTTCGCCTGGCCCGTGACTCCACGTTTCCGGACTCTTCTCCGGACTCTGAACCCCCCGCGCCCTCGTGAATCGAATCTGATTGGGCGCCGCTCATGGAGTTCACCACCACGGATATTTTTCAGCACTCGCCCTTTGGCGACATACTGAATTCACTAAGGTCTCTCTCTTTGTCAGGAGAGTCCTGGCCGGATTACGACCGGCAGGATTGGGATGCGGATGACGAAGAAATTCAACGCCCACCCACCACCCACTTCATAGCCACTGTCGATGATTTAACCGACATGCTCGACTTTGACCCCGAAGACATCGACGGTATGGACGACGATATAAGAGACAAACAGGAACCAGTGCCCACAGGGCACTGGACAACCACCTCATCCCATGATGTATGCACGGTGGACACACCCAAAGGAAACGACGGGGAAGAACGGGAAGATGCAACGAAGGATCGTTCCTCCGAAAAGCAGTCAAACCGGCGGCGTGAGAGCCGCTCCAAACCCCGCCTCTACAACGCCAGCGGTCATACAGACCTAGCCACAGAGCAGGGTGAGCCGGCGGACGATGAACATGGCATCGAGCAACTGTCTGAACAAGGCAACTTGGATAACCAAACCGAACAACCCGCCCCAGCAAAGATAACAGTCCGGATAACCTCACGCCGGACAAGTTCCTGGAGCAGAAGAACCTCTTAAAAGGCTCGTCGCCACTGCGCGTAGCCTAAAAAAGCAGAATCGGAAGCTCAAGACGGCGGAAGATGCACTCAGAATCAGATGGAGCAAGGTACTCAACACCGCAGACAAATATGGCGGCAGTCGCTACACTAAGAGCTACCCGAAGTTAAAGCTACTGCCCGAATTTGACGAGGAAGCCTTGGAGCCCCCGCAATCAAAAAACAAAACGGCCATCCGGTCGGATAGACGACCACATGGCCAACATGGAGTGGCAAACGGCGCCGCACACAAGCCAACACGCGGTCCACACGAGGATTCGCACCAAAAATATGGCCCAGCCAGATCTATCTACGGGCCAAGAAAGCAAGCTCTAGCAAGCAATGCAACACAACAAATATCCGAACACCACGGCACACCTAAATACAGGGGTGCCGCACACCCCCTATGTTTCACCAATGAGGTGCTGGACCATGAATTCCCAGCGGGATTCAAACCCGTAAACATAGAGGCATATGACGGAACTACAGACCCGGGGGTCTGGATTGAGGATTATATCCTCCACATCCACATGGCTCGAGGAGATGACCTCCACGCCATCAAGTACTTACCCCTCAAGCTCAAAGGGCCAGCCCGGCATTGTCTTAAAGACCTCCCCGAAAACACCATTGGAAGTTGGGAAAAGCTCGAGGACGCTTTTCGGGAAAATTTTCAAGGGACCTATGTCCGACCACCGCATGCTGACGATTTAAGTCACATAACTCAACAACCCGGAGAGTCAGCCCGGAAGCTTTGGAACAGATTTCTTACCAAAAAGAACCAAATAGTCGACTGTCGGGACGCCGAAGCCTTAGCAACTTTCAAACATAGCGGTCGAGACGAATGGCTCGCCAGACACCTCGGTAAAGAAAAGCCAAGGACAATGGCCGCATTAACAAGCCTCTGAAGTCAGGTGAGGACAGCTGGTTGGCAAGATGCAGCACCAGCGACCCAAGTACATCTGAAGTCAGGGATGGGAACGGGAAGCCACGACGCAGCAAAGACCAGCGCCGGAATAAGGGAAACAACCCGAAGAGCACGGCAGTTAACGCCGCATTCAAAAGCTCCCGGCAGGGTCAGCAAAAGCTGCCCCTCAAAGATAACAGGGACGAACTTTCTAATTTAAATAAAATCCTGGACAAGATATGTCAAATCCACAGCACCCTTGGGAAGTCTGCAAATCATACCCACAGAGAATGTTGGGTCTTCAAGCAGTCCGGCAAACTCAACGCTGAACACAAGGGGCTAGATACACCAAGTGAAGACGACGACGAACCCCACAAACAAAGCAGTGGGGAACAAAAGAAATTCCCACAAGAAGCCAAAACAATGAACTTACTACACGTGACAAAAGGGAAAAACGAAGTGGCGCCCACAGAGATACGCGCCATGCGTCCTATCACAAAGGAGTTTCGCCACTGGTTGTCAAAACTGACCACCTTCAACCATCGGGATTACTCCGGAAGTATCCGGCACGCAAGCTGGGCTGCCTTGGTATTAGACCCGATAATCGATGGATACCACTTATCGCGAGTTCTGATGGATGGCGGCAGCAGTTTAAACCTGATATATCCGGACACAGTCCGCAAAATGGGGATAGACCCAACGAAAATCAGCCATAGCAATACTTCCTTTAAAGGAGTTACGCCAGGCCCAGGGGCTCATTGCACGGGCTCCCTCCTGCTAGAAGTTACGTTCGGTTCACTCGATAAATTCCGTAGCGAAAAGCTGACCTTCCACATCGCTCCATTTAACAGTGGTTGTCAAGCACTACTGGGACGCGAAGCTTTCGCTCACTTTAACGCAATACCGCACTATGCGTCTCTCACGCTTAATGTGCCCAGTCCACAAGGCATCATTTCAGTAAAGGGAAACATTGAGCGCTCCTTGCACGCGGAAGACTGTGCGGCTGCCTTGACAGCCGCACACTAAACTACCCCACCAACCAGAGCGCATAACGGGTCGTTAAGACCACGGACACGGCTTGACGAGTCCGGCGTAACTACATATTTACTAACGGTTTGATGGTTGTATATCACTATACAGGGGGCTCCGCACACTTAAACAAGCAGCAACAAAACTCAATTCCTCCCACCTTAAATCATACTTCGTTTATGTATTATAACATGCATTTTGCACGACTACTTTTCGACTAAGTTCCTCTCCTTTACAGATGAACATCGTGCTACACCCGTCCAGGACACGGCACAACGGAGACACAGGCGCAGACGTGCAGTAGGGACCCATTCCAAGGATTCTCTTTAGATTATGACCCTGCGTAAACCTTTTTCACTGTCTCTTGTTGATACATATCCCCCGGATTCTCCGTACAACCGAGAAGGGGGCTGACGTCTTGGCATGTGGCCATGTCAGAATACTGCACGTACCTGGACACTATGGGCTTATTCCAAAGGGCACTGATCAGCCCGTTTACAATCATAAAGACCGAATACCTTAGGAGTGTTCGGCGTTGCGAGTTTGGCCTTATATGCATCAGCTCCGAATCATGTCTTTTGTCAAATGTTGGGTTTGCCCGGCTCCTGTGTTTTGCTGCCTTATGTTCAGCTCTATCGGCTAAGGCGGCACCAGGAGAACTACTGCGATTGTGCCCCAGTTCAGCCAGGCGAGCACCTCAGTAGAGAAAGCCGAAAACCGACTGTCATGATGTAGCGCGAGACTGGTCAACCATTTGATGACCCATCGGAATCTTCGGGATTCCTCCGCATTGACGAAGGGCTGTTTCCCGGCCAGGCACACACGTGCCCCGAATCCGGGCGAGCGCGGCGCCACCAGGGGCTATATAGTAGCCCCACTGTCAAACTCCTATGGCTAAGTGAAAGTGATAAAGCATTATAGTCTGGTTGCCTACCACCTCCTTAAAGGACCAATACGTTGGATCAAGTGTGATGATGCGCCTTCCGCGAACACCCCCGCATTATATGCGTGGGGGCTGAAGCCGACGACTGCCATCTTTCAGGTTATATATACATATACGTAAACGGCCGCACAAGAGGTATTATAATTCTTGGAGGCACAAGTATAAAAAGCTTCTACATTTCAGCGAAATATTGTTCTCAATACAAAACATGTTACTTGAACATAATATCCTTCGAGCACTGCGTCTCTATTAAACGAGCGCCCTCCAGGACTTCTTGAAACTAGTGCTCGGCAGGTACTCGGCTTTCGTCCGAATCTTGGGTTGCAATGGCGGTGGCCTCCATCTCCGCCCAATATGTCTTGACACGGGCAAGGGCCATCCGCGCACCCTCCACGCACGCTGACCTCTTCATCGCGGCGATATACGGCACCACACCAAGGAACTGTTGCACCAAGCTAAAATAACTGTTCGGGTTTGGCCTTTCCGGCCACAGATGATCCACGACATACCTCATGGCAAGACCGGACAACCTATTGAGTTCGGCCCATTTGGCCAAACGATCGTTCAAGGGAAGCGGACGCTCTGGATTGTGGAACTGTGACCAGAATAGCTTTTCCACTTCGCGATCCTTCTGATCTCGGAAGTGTTCGGCCGCATCAGCAGCACTCGCTGCTAAATCCAGATACGCGTCCGCCGAACTCCACATCCGGTCCAATGGAGCAAATTTCGTATCTCCGAACTTCATCCGCAGCATAAAGGGCTTCCTAGCCGCGATATCTCCGGCTTGACGCAGCTCCTCCTTCATCGCCCTCATCGCAGAACGAGCATCCTTGGATGCCGTAGTGGCCTTCTCCAGGTCTGTCCGCTCCACCCGGTCTTCCTTTTCAAGAAGCTTTCAGCGGTCCGCAGCATTCTTCAACTTCACAACCATATCGGCCGTTTCCTCCTTGCTTCGGCAGTGAGCAGCCTGTTCGGCCTTTAGCTCCTCAACCGCCTTTAAGGCAGCCGCGTTGCTTTTCCTGGCTTGTTCTTTAGCTCGGGCAAGCTCTGCCCGAATGTTCTCCACGGCGACAGCCCCATCTGCGTTAAGAACACACGTTATAAGATACTGGCGTCAAGCCCCTCTTAAGAGGCGTCTCCGGATAAATCACATACCTTGTGACTCATCAAGCCACTTGTTGACAAGCGCAATGTCGGCATCTGCCACGTCAAGTTGTCGCTTTAGTTCGGCATATTCATCAGTCCGGCTGGCCATCGGACACTTCGCCACCTGCATATCAAGGCGCAAAATTAAAAACAGGGGACTATGATCCTCTGCACGCCGTCGTCTGCGACGACACCCAGAGTCTCAGGGGCTACTATCTACACAGGGCGCATCATAAAGTATGCGGTACTGTCAAAAAGGTGCGTCATTCCACGTACCTCAAAGCCCGTTAGTAGACTCATGGAAGCTTCATGCAACCCGCTTTCCGCGGACGAAATCCTTTCAATTACCGCACCCATCAGCGGTGCTCTTCTGAGATTGACGCCCGCCCTAACGTATCCTTCAGTACCTCCGACCGTGCACCAAGCGGTGCCAGACTCATTCGATTGCCTCTCCCAGAGGCCGGACACGGAGGGCTTCGGATGGCCATATTACTACCTTCCGGCCTTAACGGATTAGGAGAAACCCTCCGCGATGACACCTCGGGGTCGCCCGCCTCATAAGGCGGTATGGCAGGGGGAGGCGTTCCGCTCTCCATCATCTCCGGAAGAAGATCCCACGAAGACGAGCTCTGCTGAGAAGGGCTAAGATCCGAACTACAAGGTAAATTTTTCGGTTAGTTTCCTCAGAATTGAAGCAAGGATTTCTCTCATTATTAAACACCATTTTTACTTACGGCTCGGTGGAGGGCTGATCCCCTTGAGGGTACAGTACGGCCGGGATATCCCCTGGCACAGGACCCTCTGGCGAAGACTTCTTCCCCCGCTTTGAGATTATTGTCTCCGGGTCTTCAGAGGTGGTCCTCTTCTTCCCCTGAGGAGAGGGATTTCTTATTTCTTCCTTCCGGACAACCTCCTCCACGGAGGCAGCAGCTTCCTTGTTCCCCCCTTCGTTTCCTTCTGAAGGCGCGATCTCCAGCATCCTGGTTAACACGGGATCTAGCGAGGTCTCAGGAAGGGGGGCCGGACACCTGATCTACTTCGCCTTTGCTATCCACTCCTGGTTCAAGAACGGCTCCTTTTTAAGGGCAATATTGCGATAAATGAACAGATAGTGGGTCCGGGCACAGGGCTACTTACTTGAGTATTCGGACGATTGCAGTTCAGGCCTGCGTCCTCAGTCAAATCCGGACACATTGCTTGTGGTCCGAAGAACAACTTGTACATCTCCATGGGCGTCATGCCAAGAAAATGTTGGAGAGCTCGCGGTCCCTCCAGATTGAATTCCCACAGGCAGAGGGGGCGATGTTTGCAGAGCAGGACTCGGCGAATCAACATGACCTGCGTCACCACGACCAGACTGACACCTCTCTCCAGGAGATCTCGGATGCGGCTCTGCAATAGGGGCACATCCTTTGCTGGCCCTGCTATGTCTTGAGCTTGCTTTGGTTTTCCCCGAAGAGGAGAGGATGATGCAGCACAGTAGCATAAGTATTTCCCTCTGTTTTTTAGAACCAAGGTATCAATCCAGTAGGAGACCACGTGCAAGTCCCTCGTACCTTCACAAAACGATAGCTACTCGCAACTAACGCGATTAGGGGTTGTCAATCCCTTCACGGTCACTTACGAGAGTGAGATCTGATAGAGATAATATTTTTGGTATTTTTGATAGATAGATGCAAAGTAAAAAGTAAAAGCAAGGTAAAAACAAAGCAAGTATAAAAGTGATAGAGATTGATATGATGAGAATAGACTCGGGGGCCATAGGTTTCACTAGTGGCTTCTCTCAAGAGCATAGATATTCTACGGTGGATGAACAAATTACTGTTGAGCAATTGATAGAATTGAGCATAGTTATGAGGTTATCTATGTATGATCATGTATATAGGCATCATGTCCGAGACAAGTAGACCGAAACGATTCTGCATCTACTACTATTACTCCACTCATCGACCGCTATCCAGCATGCATCTAGAGTATTAAGTTAAAAACAGAGTAACGCCTTAAGCAAGATGACATGATGTAGAGGAATAAATTCATGCAATTTAAAACAAAATAGAAGCTAGCCAACTCGCTCCGAGGGAGCTCCCAAATTTCATCCTTCGTTGGCCGTTCGATCAGTGTCAACGCGGTCATTTTTTCGCTGCTGATCGTTGGATCTGGCTGGAAAACATGTGTTGTTGTTTTGACCGTGCGGTAAAACATGGAAGGAGGATGACCTCTGGGCTCAGGCAAAAGCGGATTGGCTGGGTCAAAGGTTTTTGGGTGTGCGAGCGGCCTCTCCGGTCGTGAAGACCTAGAGCACTTTGAGGAAGCCCATCATTGGAATATACAAGCCAAGTTCTATAATGAAAAATTCCCACTAGTATATGAAAGTGACAAAATGAGAGACTCTCTATATGAAAAACATAGTGCTACTTTGAAGCACAATATATGAGACTCACTACATGAAGAACAAGGTGCTACTTTGAAGCACAAGTGTGGTAAGAGGATAGTAGCATTGTCCCTCTCTCTTTTTCTCTCATTTTTTTGGGCCTTTCTATTTTTTTTTGGCCTTGCTCTTTTTTTAGTCCGGAGTCTCATCCCAACTTATGGGGGAATCATAGTCTCCATCATCCTTTCCTCACTAGGAACAATGCTCTAATAATGATGATCATCACACTTCTATTTTTCTTACAACTCAACAATTACAACTCGAAACTTAGAACAAAACATGACTCTATATGAAGGCCTCCGGCGGTGTACCAGGATGGTGCAATGAATCAAGAGTGACATGTATGAAAAATAATGCATGGTGGCTTTGCCACAAAAACGATGTCAACTACATGATCATGCAATGGCAATATGACAAAACTAATGTATGTCATAATAATGATGATGGAAGTTGCATGGCAATATATCTCGGAATGGCTATGTAAATGCCATGATAGGTAGGTACGGTGGCTGTTTTGAGGAAGATATAAGGAGGTTTATGTGTGATAGAGCGTATCGTATCACGGGGTTTGGATGTACCGGCAAAGTTTGCACCAACTCTCAAGGTGAGAAAGGGCAATGCAGGGTACCGAAGAGGCTAGAAAATGCGGAAAGGTAAAAGTGCGTATAATCCATGGACTCAACATTAGTCAAAAGAACTCATATACTTATTGCAAAAATTTAGAAGCCATCAAAAATCAAGTACTACGTGCAATGCTCCTAGGGGGATAGATTGGTAGGAAAAGACCATCACTTGTCCCCGACCGCCATTTAAAAGGATGCACAAGCCAGGTACACTTCATGTTTCAATTTGTTACACAACTTTAACCATACGTGCATGCTATGGGACTTGCAAACTTCAACACAAGTATTTCTCAAATTCACAATTATCAACTAGCACGACTTTGATATTATTACCTCCATATCTCAAAACAATTATCAAGCATCAAATTTATCTTAGTTTTCAATTCACTCAAAAGAAAGTTTCACATATCTTGAACACTAAGTATATTAACATTAAGAAAATTACCATGCTATTAACGTCTCTCAAAATAATCTAAGTGAAGCATGAGAGATCAAGTTTCTTTAAAACAAATCCACCACCGTGCTCTAAAAGATCTAAGTGAAGCACTAGAGCAAAAATTATCACGCTCAAAAGATATAAGTGAAGCACTATGAGCAAAACTATCAAGTTCAAAAGATATAAGTGAAGCACATAGAGTATTCTAACAAATTCCAAATCATGTATGGCTCTCATAAAAGGTGTGTACAGCAACGATGATTGTGGTAAACTAACAAGCAAAGACACAAATGATACAAGACGCTCCAAGCAAAACACATATCATGTTGGTGAATAAAAATATAGCTCCAAGTAAATTACCGATGGAAGTGGACAAAAGAGGGGATGCCTTCCGGGGCATCCCCAAGCTTTGAATTTTTGGTGTCCTTGGATTATCTTGGGGGATCCATGGGCATCCCCAAGCTTAGGCTCTTGCCACTCCTTGTTCCATAATCCATCAAAAGAATTCACCCAAAACTTGAAAACTTCACAACACAAAACTCAATAGAAATCTCGTGAGCTCCGTTAGAGAAAGAAAACAAAAGACTACTTTAAGGTACTGTAATGAACTAATTCTTTATTTGTATTGGTGTTAAACCTACTGTATTCCAACTTCTCTATGGATTATAAACTATTTTACTAGCCATAGATTCATCAAAATAAGCAAACAACACACGCAAAACAGAATCTGACAAAAACAGAACAGTCTGTAGTAATCTGTAACTAACGCAAACTTCTGGAACTCAAACAATTCTACCAAAATTAGACGACCTTGAAAATTTGTTTATTGATCAGCAGCAATTGGAATCACTATTTTAGCACGTTCTGGTGATTTTTAACAATTCGGTCACTGAGCGCAAAGATTCTGGAAATTACAGCAAGATCAAATAACTATCACCCAAGAAGATCCAACATGTTTAACTTGGCACAAACACTAATTAAAAGATAAAACCACATATAAACAGAGGCTAGATGGATTATTTATTCCTAAACATAAGAAAAAACAAAAAACTAAAAATAAAATTGGGTTGCCTCCCAACAAGCGCTATCGTTTAACGCCCCTAGCTAGGCATAAAAGCAAGGATAGATCTAGGTATTGCCATCTTTAATTTTCAGTTTTTTAGCGGAGTCATGTTCGAATCCGGGGGGTTCTTCCCTCTTCCCGTCATACTCGGAAATTTTTAGATCTAAAGAATCCAAACGTTTATTACAAAGAGTAATCAACATATTCATACGGTTATGATTTCCGCTAATATTTTTAAGAGGCTCAAGAGACTTTTGTAAAATCTTTGTTACTTCGCAAATCTTCTCAAACATTTGGGTTTCTTCCTGGGTAGGATGAGATCCTCCCTTTTGGGGTGGTGTTCCCACTATTCCCTCTATAATTTCCTGCGCAATACTGGGATCAATTTCAATGAAATTTCCCTTGGCCATGCAATGCAGGAGTTGTCTATATTTTATATTTAACCCAACATAAAAATTCCAAAAAAGGATTCTATAGTTCACCTCTAGGGTGCATTTTCGACAAGATTCCATCATCCTATACCAAGCATCTTTTAAGTTTTCTCCTTGGCTTTGCTTGAAGTGAAGAACTTCAAACTCGGGAGACATAGGAGTAGATAAGGGACTAGTCATGATGACAAGCAAGCAAACTAACACACTAGCAAACAAACGGATGAGGAAAAGGCAACGGAAAGAGAGGAGGAGATTGGGAAAGAGAGGGCAAATAAAATGGCAAGGGTGAAGTGTGGGAGAGGAAAATGAGAGGCAAATGGCAAATAATGTAATGCGAGAGATAGGGATTGTGATGGGTACTTGGTATGTTGACTTTTGCGTAGGCCTCCCCGGCAACGGCGCCAGAAATCCTTCTTGCTACGTCTCGAGCTTGCGTTGGTTTTCCCCGAAGAGGAGAGGATGATGCAGCACAGTAGCGTAAGTATTTCCCTCAGTTTTTGAGAACCAAGGTATCAATCCAGTAGGAGACCACGCACAAGTCCCTCGTACCTGCACAAAACGATAGCTACTCGCAACCAACGCGATTAGGGGTTGTCAATCCCTTCATGGTCACTTACGAGAGTGAGATCTGATAGAGATAATATTTTTGGTATTTTTGATAGATAGATGCAAAGTAAAAAAGTAAAAGCAAAGTAAAAACAAAGCAAGTATAAAAGTGATAGAGATTGATATGATGAGAATAGACCCGGGGGCCATAGGTTTCACTAGTGGCTTCTCTCAAGAGCATAGATATTCTACGGTGGGTGAACAAATTACTGTTGAGAAATTGACAGAATTGAGCATAGTTATGAGGTTATCTAGGTATGATCATGTATATAGGCATCACATCCGAGACAAGTAGACCGAAACGTTTCTGCATCTACTACTATTACTCCACTCATCGACCGCTATCCAGATGCATCTAGAGTATTAAGTTAAAACAGAGTAACGCCTTAAGCAAGATGACATGATGTAGAGGAATAAATTCATGCAATATGATAAATACCCCATCTTGTTATCCTCGATGGCAACAATACAATACGTGCCTTGCAACCCTTTCTGTCACTGGCTAAGGACACCGCAAGAATGAACCTAAAGCCATGCACTTCTCCCATTGCAAGAACTACCAATCTAGTTGGCCAAACCAAACGGATAATTCGAAGAGACTTGCAAAGATAACTCAATCGTACATAAAAGAATTCAGAGAAGATTCAAATATTATTCATAGATAAGCTGGATCATAAACCCACAATTCATCGGTCTCAACAAACACACCGCAAAAAGAAGATTACATCGAATAGATCTCCACGAGAGAGGGGGAGAACATTGCATTGAGATCCAAAAAGAGAGAAGAAGCCATCTAGCTACTAGCTATGGACCCGAAGGTCTGAAGTAAACTACTCACACTTCATCGGAGGGGCTATGGTGTTGATGTAGAAGCCCTCCGTGGGGGATGCCCCCTTCGACGGAGCTCCGAAACAGGCCCCAAGATGGGATCTCGTGGATACAGGAAGTTGCGGCGGTGGAATTAGGTTTTTGGCTCGTCTTCTGACCGTTTGGGGATACGTAGGTATATATAGAAGGAAGGAGTACGTCGATGGGCGTCGGGGCCCACGAGGAGGGGGCGCCTGGGGCGCCCACCTCGTGACCGCCTCTGCACTTCTTGGAGTAGGGTCCAAGTCTCCGGATCACGATCGGTGAGAAAATCACGTTTCGAAGGTTTCATTCCGTTTGGACTCCGTTTGATATTCCGTTTCTTCAAACACTGAAATAGGCAAAAACAGCATTCGGGCTGGGCCTCCGGTTAATAGGTTAGTCCCAAAAGTAATATAAAAGTGGAAAATAAAGCCCAATATAGTCCAAAACAGTAGATAAAGTAGGATGGAGCAATCAAAAATTATAGATACGTTGGAGACGTATCAGGCCCCTAGTCCAGCCCCTTGTTTACCCATGACGTTAGTCGGGGCGGGGGACCTGAGCGAAAAGCAGGTGGCTCCACCCACTTGGTACGCCTGAGAGCTGTGATATAAAACCACTCTTGTTGCCATAAGCTAGACTCCTCTTGAAGAAGGACCTCGGGCCACGGAGCATCAGCTACCTTGCTTATTACGGCACCTCCGCACTCTGCATGCTTTCCCTCGATCCTCTTCGGCTCCACTTTGAAGGTCTTAAGGCACAATCCGAAGTGAGGAGTAATACGAAGGAAAGCTTCGCACACGACGATGAACGATGAGATGTGGAGGATAGACTCCGGAGCTAAGTCATGGAATTCCAGCCCATAATAGAACATGAACCCCCTCACGAAGGGATCCGTCACGAAGCCTAGCCCTCGGAGGAAGTGAGACACAAACACAACGCTCTCACCAGGCTTGGGAGTGGGAATAACCTGCCCTTGAGCAGGCAGCCTATGCGGGATTTCGCCGGTCAAATACCTGGCCTCCCTCAGCTTTAGTACGTCTTCCTCCGTGACGGAGGAAGGCATCCATCGGCCTTGAAGGTCGGAGCCGGACATCGTCGAAGGTCCGAAGCGCCTAAATGTGGAGCCTTCGGTGCTGGAACTCGAGGCGGAAGGCGGATTTGATTGAGATCGAAAGAAAGGAGTAAAGCCTTGGTCTCTTTATAAGAGGTTGAATACCAAGAGCCCTCCCTGTGACCGTTTGGGACTTGCCTTTGATCAAGGGGATATACCAACGGACACGACTGGGTTACCCACGTCTGTAATGATGAGGATCCCGTAAATAAAGGGGACACGATCTCTGCTTCGATAGGACGTGCCAAGGAAACCGCCTCGCAAAACGCACTGAGGTGGGACAGCAAAAAACGATTTGAATAAAAACTTGGCTGTGGTGTGATGTCACGCTACAGAATACGTCAGCAGATTGGATTTGTGGAAATATTACTCTCTCTCTCTCTCTCTCTCTACGGTGCTATGTGGAACTTGTTTTGCAGAGCCGGACATGATCCTTGTGTTCAAAATCTTCTATGAAATATTCGGAGGAGGAACCCGCCTTGCAATGCAGAAGACAATCTGCGCGCCGGACTCGTCGTCATTGAAGCCTAGTTCAGGGGCTACTGAGGGAGTCTTGGACTAGGGGGTGTCCGGATAGCCGGACTATAACCTTTGGCCGGACTGTTAGACTATGAAGATACAAGATTGAAGACTTCGTCCCGTATCCGGATGGGACTTTCCTTGGCGTGGAAGGCAAGCTTGGCAATACGGATATTTAGATCCCATTGTAACCGACTCTGTGTAACCCTAGCCTCTCCAGTGTCTATATAAACCGGAGGGTTTAGTCGGTAGGACACAACGACAACAACAACAACAATCATACCATAGGCTGGCTTCTAGGGTTTAGCCTCTCTGATCTCGTGGTAGATCTACTCTTGTACTACCCATATCATCAATATTAATCAAGCAAGAGTAGGGTTTTACCTCCATCGAGAGGGCCCGAACCTGGGTAAAAACATCATGTCCCTTGTCTCCTGTTACCATCCGCCTAAACGCACAGTTCGGGACCCCCTACCCGAGATCCGCCGGTTTTGACACCGACAGGTGTCCTTCCCACACGACCCAGAAACCGTCGGGGATATGGAGCAGCGATCCATAGGCCTTCCAAAATGTAATCGTGTGCAATGCAGCACACACTAAATTCCTTCGCACTTATGGTTTCGGTGATTAAACGTTTCTAATGACGAAGTGAAACCATACGGTTTGTCCTAATGAACCGTTTGGGAAACAGTATGTAAGGCACACGGGCCAACATATGAACTTTGTGCGATTTGTGCCCCATCGCACACGAGCTTTCTGCGTAACCCGTCTGCCATGCTAGACTACATCACACACGTTTGCCAACAATTACCCTCTGTGATAATGTTCTATCACAAACGGTTTAGGTGCCCCTTCACACACATACAAGTGCTACAGACCGTTTGTGCTTTGTTGGGTATCACCGATGGTTGCCGCAAGAGTGACGTGTGCTTTTCGTTTGGGATCCCACACGTTTCCTGAAAAAATACGACTGGGATTATATTTTACATTGGGCATGGTTTACTCTTAATTCTCGTGTGCGATAACGCGATATCACAAACGGTTCCGGAGACCCTACACACACATAGTAGCATCACCGACGGTTCCGCTATGATTGACGTATGCTTTCTGATGTGGATCGCACACACTCATTTAGTTGAACCGTGTGCGGAGCAATTGCCAGGTTAAAACAAAGATATCCCATTTTGAATCGGCACGCAAAAAGAAAATTCGCCACAATATTCAATTGAACAAATAAACAAAACTATCCCATTTTGAATCGGCACACAAAAAGCAAATTCGCCACAATATTCAATTGAACAAATAGTGTCCACAGGAAGAACATTCATCATATTTCGCAACAATTGTAATTGAACATATGGTAGCTAAATTTCAATGATTTGTCTACACATATATGCATTACATAATTAATCATAGTGTACAAAATACGAAGACCTCATCAGATGGAAAACAAAGGATCCATGCGTTATATGTTTAGCGGCTAACTCTTACTCAATGTTTCAGGAGAAGGCATGTTGAAATCTTCATTATCACCAGTGGGATTGATGTAGTGATCCAGGAAAAAGTCGCTGATAAATCTCCGAACCATCAGCAATTCACCAGCCGGGAGCGGTTTAGGGGTCCTCAGTTTTAAGATGAGCTGCAGTATTATTAAGATCAGAATGTGCCATATGAGTGGAGTATAAGATATTAATTAAGATAGACTTACTGGTACTAATTCATGAGGATCGTCACAACTATCAGCAGATTTGCAGATGGAGATCATGTGTCTGCAAACATAGTATCCACAAAGGTTGGTCCCTGCTTCTTGCTGAGGACACTGAAATTTTTTGTACAGAATTAGTCATGTATTTGTCCTGTTAGGAACAACCTAACCGGTGTTAGATGTATTATTTCTTCTTTGGACAAAATAAAAAGAGGTTTAATTAGAAGCTTGAACATTTGACTAGTGTAAGGAAAGGTATTTGCAGACTGTTGGATAAATTTTCCGAAAATAATGGATTTCAGTGTGTTACCGGAGAAACGATCTCGTGCTGCAGAGGTAGTTCCCTCTTGAACAGGTTCCCTGGTTTAGTTTTCCACAATGCGAGCACACTGCAAATGATGATGAATTTTGACAACATCAATTATTGAACCAGATATGAATGCAAATTAATTTTAACATCATAGAATTCAATACCTATCCATGAGTTGCTGAAGATGCGTCAGATCCTGAGCATTTGTTGACTCTATGAGAGAATCGATGTAGTAAATGTGTTCTTGTTTCGAACAATGAATACCAATATCCAGTGATCGCTACATATTAAGAAAGCCATGAACTTACGAATTATGTCAAAATTTGAAAGACAATAAGTGCATGTGTGGTTGTTTGCTTGACTTACCATTCATGATATGGCCAGAGAAATGATTCTGCATGGGACGTGTTTTCGAAGAGACGGACGACCGTGTTAACGGCCTAGTCCTATAGGTCCTTACCATGTATTGTTGTGCCATTTGCTAATTCAGGATCTATGAAATACACACATTCCTTTTTTCTTCTCTGCGCATTCAATCCCCTGAGAGGAAAAAAATGCAGTTAGCTCTTTATCATTTACAACCTTGTATGCAGAAGTTGATCAGAGTTTGTTAAGTACTTACAAAATCAGGCATCTAACAAGAGTGGCATCAAGCACATTGAAGTTGAAGAAGAGATGTAAGTCCTTGAAACTCACATTGATGGAACCAACATCGCGTCGGAAATGATCTCTATTGTAGTGGACTAGCAAACCATGAAGACTTGCTGACATTTGATCCATGCAATATTCATGTAACTCACGACAACTGGAGCTGCACTCATCAAAGTATTCGCCAACAAGAAATGGCTGGCCATGAACGTAATTGTGTGCTTAAAGTACGCCTACTTTACTTTTAGCAAGCAACAAACGTACTTCATCATCCATGGCGTCAGAAATAATATTACTCCCCAATTCGAACAAGTTGTTGTTAATTAGGTTCTGGGCGATGAGTGCTTTAAGTGAGAGCAATCATTCTCTTTCCTCTTCCCGCCACGCTTCCTCGTGGTTGTGGGTGTAGCCTTTTTGGCCACTTCCTTCTTGGTACTTGAAGCATTTCTGGCAGAACGTCTGGTTGCGTGCAAGGTAGACTGCCGAGCAGACGGTGAACTTGGGCGGACTGCTTAGCAGACGGCTTATCTATGGCGGACTGCTGAGCTGGCAGTGCTGATGTGACAGACTGCTGGGCTGTAGGAGCAGAGGCATCGGACAGCTGACCATGCATTGAAGCTATATATGTCGGGTTTCTGCACAGGTGGTGCCAACTTGTCGGTGTGCTGAGGAGGCCGTGCCAACGCGTTGGTTTGTTGAGAAAGAAGTGTTGACGCATTGGTATGCTGATCACGCGATTGCGGACCGATGGACTGATGAGCAGCCGGTTCTGGACCTATAGACTGCTTAGCAGGCTGTTCCGAAGCATCAGACTGCTTAGTAGTCTGTACCACCAGGTTGGTCTACTGAGCATGTGCTACAGCTGGGTCTCTCGCCGCTGCTTCAGCGACCGGCATCTGAACCGTTTGCGCGTCTTCAGCAGTTGTAGGCCTTGCCACTGGGTGCTTTGGGTGGAGGATGACATGTCCTGTATGCTACAAAGTTGGGCCGGCTGATCACAGGTTGATGCATCAGCCTGCGAGAGCTGTTGTGGCAAGGAGAGTGTCACCTGTTGAGGGGTGATAATGGTTGCTCCTGGCGGGGCTTCAGGGATCTCATCGATGAACTCTATTTCCTTTCGTAGCCACTGGATGTGATGTAACATTGTTTCTCCCAAGGTCCTTTGCTCATCAAAGTCTCCTAGGATATTCTTTAGGGCAAATTCATTGAATCCAGGCTTTACTTCAGTCACGTAGCACTTCACACAGCCCGTCTTCAATGGCACATTGTCCAAGAAGAGGACATCTTCCAAGAAGGGTGGGCAAACCCAGGTTGTTGCACATTTTAATGTACCTTCATCATGTGTAAGCAGGCCCTTCAGTCTATCTTTCATTCCAGATAGATCAGATATAGCATCATCATGAACAGCTGCAGTCTCAGTGTCGCTAGGGTCAACTGATGCACAACTACTGTTGTGAAGTGTTTTCGCGCAATAAGCAACATCCTCCTTGCCCGCCTCCCCCCCCCCATCTGATGGCTATCTGTCGGTGTTAGAGTCTTCTGCATCATCATTGACTCCTCAACATCCTTTTGAATAGCCGAATAAATCTCCTTCCTCAACCTTTCATTCAACGCATTCTGCTTCATTTCACTCCTTGCTTTTTTCATGCTGAGCCTCTCTTCTTTGCTGAGTGTGAAAGCCCTCTTGTGCGGGACATTAACATCTATACCCCTTCCATGGCCAGGGGGCTCTTTTTTTCAGAGCAATGGACAGAATGTCACATGGCCCTAAGTTCCTCTAGAACCTCCCAGGAATCTTGGAAGCCTCTAACATCACTTCATACAGTTTGGCGTCACGTGAGTTTTCAAAGTAATAAGTTCCGTCATCGCGCCTCTTTGCATGTGCCCGCAAGTTGTCTCTGATGCGTTCGCCCCTGATTTCCCTAAAGGCCGGATTCCCACCCGCCGCTACTGCTTCTTTGTCCTCCTGTTCCCATATCAGTTTCATGTCGTAGTATCCTGCCACACCTATATGGTGGGGGTGTATGTTCTTCTTATGAAGTTTCGATTGCTTTGAAACACTTCTCAGCAAACTCTTTAGTTGCCCTTACCCTTTGGAATTTGGCCCAGTCTGCCTTCGTAATTTGGGGGTATGCAAGGATTGGGTCCTTGCCTTCACTCAAGTACTTCTTGTACAGCATGTGCTTCCAGTTTCTCCAAGCATCCCTAGCCTTCTTCAGTGCAGCGTGTTCCACCAGCATTCTCCACTGCTCTGGAACGTTGAAGTGATCCATGATCTCCTGGACTATTCTTCGCCGTGTTTCTGTGTCAGCTTTCCGAAACCCCGGTAGATTAATGTTGAGCCTTGCCCTGCCAACAAATCCACACACACTCCTGAACCTCGTGTGTGCTTCATCTGGTTTAGTTAGAGCCCAAGACTTTAAATCAATCTCGGTTACTTCATATACACCTTTAGGCTGGTGTGTGGGCTTCCTTCGAGCGTTCCTCCGTGTCCTGACCGGAAGGGTAATTGCTGCAGCTCTATCCCGTTCAAGTTACTTGATCCCTCACAATCTGTTGAAGACCTAGGGTTGTCCAAATCAGATGAAGATACATCGCCTGAAGCTTGAGTGTTGTCGCTGCTACTCGGCATCTACAGAGAACACATGCGAAACTCGGGAAAGGAGGATAAGCATAAAACTAACAACTTGGTATCAAGCTTTCTAAACATGCCATGCAATAATTTAGAAAATGTACGGCTAATTTGTTAAGTTTGTGTGACTCGGGCACCCGCGATCTGTAAATAGGCAGTAACTTATTGGAACAAATACATCTTATATATAGTAAGGAAGGTAGATAATGAACATATATACACTCTCCGTTATTTTATAGCCAATTTGGGAACATACGGAACGAAATTGGAAGAGGGATTGTGAGGAAATATTCCTCACTACGATGGAGAGCGTAACTAAGAGGCTTATTAATGCAAACCCGGCCAGACCACAGGAGAGCGCGAGGGTTACCGCATCGATATGCTCAAGGGTGGCTGGCGAGCAAATGAAGACGGCAAGGCGCGGGCCGCCGCGTGTTGGGAACGGCATTGGAGGTAGGCTTGTGTAGGACCTCGAAGTATGTCTAGAGGGGGGGGGTGATTAGACTACTTGACCAATTAAAAACTTAACCTTTTCCAAATTTTAGACTTTGGCAGGTTTTAGCTATCTTAGCACAAGTCAAGCAATCCTCACACAATTCAAGCAAGCATGCAAAGAGTATATGAGCAGCGGAATTTAAAGCATGCAACTTGCAAGAAAGTAAAGGGAAGGGTTTGGAGGATTCAAACGCAATTGGAGACACAGATGTTTTTGTCGTGGTTCCGATAGGTGGTGCCGGATAGAAAGAATCAGTAGGACCAATTTTGACTTTAGGTTTAGGTCATATGTGGATGTGGAAAAGTAGTTGAGGGTTTTGGAGCATATCACTAAGCACATGAAGCAAGAGCCTCATTAAGCAACACCTCATCCCTCCTTGATAGTATTTGCTTTTCCTATAGACTCAATGTGATCTTGGATCACTAAAATGTAAAATGTAGAGTCTTGAGCTTTTGATCTTGAGCCAATCCTTTGTCCTTAATATTTTGAGGGGCCCACTTTCATCATCCATGCCATTCCATTCATTGAGCTTTCCTGAAATATTTGTCTTGTAATAGTATTAGCTCAATGAGCTATATGTTGTTATGAATTACCAAAACCACCTAGGGATAGTTGCAGTTTCAATCTCCCCCTTTTTGGTAATTGATGACAACATATAGATCAAAGCTTCGACAAATGATAATAAGATTGAAAAACATCGTCGCTTTGAGAAGTATGTGATAAGCAAGAGCTCCCCCAAAATTTGTGCATATTTTCAGATTTGCTTTGGACTGCAAATGCACAAGGAAATAGGCTCATGGGTTACTCTTCCATGTCACATACATCTTGGTGGAGCGCTCAAAATAATAAAGATTGAGTACATGCACTCATCACTAAGCAAAGTGAATGATCATATAAGGATAAGTAAGATAATATCATCTAACAAGCATAAGTGTAGCTTATGATCAAACACATGATCATCAATGTCTCACAGATAAAGCATAGTATCTCAAGGAATCAAAAGCAAACATAGTTCAACCAAGAAGACAAGAGAGAACAAAAGCAAACTCTCTCTCTCTCGAAGCCTATGATCTATACATTTTTCTCCCCCTTTGGCAACAAGTTACCAAAAAGTTCCTAGAAAATGCATAGTACTATATCGTCTCTCAGGCTTGGTCTTCATTTGGTGGCGTAGAGATGGCTCCTTGGATGAAGACTTCAGTTGATGTGGAAGGAGCTGAAGGAGTTGGTGCTGGAGCTGGTTGCGCTGGAGCTGTAGCTGGAGCAGATGAAGTGACTCTGGTGTCTGTTACTGGCTCTGCAGCTGATCTCTGAGCTCGTGGCACTCTGGAAAATGCATCAGTAGTTGTCCTGCCCTTCCTCTCCTGCATGTCATCATGTAGCTGCTCCACAACTGACTGAATCTCAGTTACTTTGACATCAATATCTTACAATTTGTGTTCCATGATTCTCTCCAGGCTCTCCTGGTTTTGAGTTAGGGTGGCCAACCCTTTCTCAATCCTCAGTGATGATGCTATCAAGTAACTAAGCTGGTCCTGCTTGCTCTTCAAGAAGTACTCAGATGCCTCCGCTTGTGTTGGCATCTTGGCAGCCTTCTCTTTCTTTTCTTTCTCCTTCTTATCTTGAGCTTGTAATGATGGTTCATCCTCATTCATGACAACTTGATTATCCTCAAAGTTAGGATAGAGAACAAAGTGTTCCTTATCCAAAAGATACTTTCCTGTGCCCATCTTTGAGTTAATCAACTCCTGAATTTGTGGGGCATATCCACAACTTCTCTTTTGGTCTGCTGCTGTCCTCTTGATAGTCTCAACCATGAGGCTCATGACCTTGAATTTCTGTGGCACATCAAATATGTGTAGCAAATTAATTGCATGCCCTTTGATCATATTGTGGTCACCTGATTTGGGCAAAAGAGTGTGCCTTAGGATCCAGTTGATCATTGGTAGCCCTGACAGAAGAAAATGAACTGACCCAAGCTTGAAAGTCTCAACAGCTTTGTCTGGGATCTCCTTGTACATCTGTGACATAGATTTGTGATCCACCTTCTTCTTGGCATAAACGTCCAAGTTATCTTCACTCTCCTTTGGGGCATTGATCATACTTGCCCATTCCTCAATGGTTGATTGGTATCTCGTACCTTCTGACATCCAGACTATCCTGCCATCTGGATAAAAATGTGCTGTGGAGTAGAATTGCATAATGAGCTCATCATTCCAATTTGTGAGTTTCTGCCCAACAAAGTATGCTACTCCACACGCACTGAAGCTGTCATACACTCCAGGATAGTGTTCTTCATTCTCCTGTATGTAGGTCCAGTCGACCCACCTCATATCACAAACTTTGGGCTTCTTGTCCAACAAGATTGTCTCATAGAAGTCCTGCTGTTCCTTTGTGTGGAACCTGTAATCAACAACAGTCCTTCTCCTGGTGGCATATGGATCTGACTCGCTCCATAGCCTCAACCCTAAGTCTCTCCTGATCTTCATGTTCTCAGCCACAGGATGAGCATCATTGTGGTCTGGAATCTTGGGTTTGAGCTTCCTTAGGACTTGTCCTTCATCATCTTCCTCAACAGCAACATCAGGCACTGGGGCCTTGTTCTTTTCAGCAGCTGATATACTCCTGGTATTCCTCTTAGGTGCACTCTTGGGCTTGGAGGCAGCTTTGGGTCAATCTTTGGGCTTTGATGTTGCAGCCCCTGACTTTATAGTATCACCCATCAGCTTCTGTGCCTTGTGTGCTGGTGCAGCAACCTCTTCTTCTTCTTCTTCCATCATGGAAGGCTTTCCAATCACTCTGGCCATGGTCTTCTTGACCCTTTCCTTCCTTTTCTTTCCTTTTGCGGCAGGCTCTTTGGGTTGGGATTCCAACGATGCTTGAGTGGAGACTCTGGCCTTAGACATTGGTTGTCTTCCTGCAGGCCTTTTGACCTTCATCCCTGGCTTAACTGCAGCTGAGTCATACTCCTTCTTGAGCACTTTCTTCTTGGAAATGGCCTCATCTTCTATTGCAACATAATCCTCATCCTCAGATTCTGAGGTTATCTTCTTCCTTGTCCTAGTGTCAGCTTTGGGCAAATTGTTGGAGTGCTTCTGCTTCCATCATCTGAGCTGCTAGAGGGACTAGTGCCCTCACTCATCTGTATCTGCTCCTCTGACTTGTTCTGGTTGTCACTTTGGTCTGACATGCTGCACACACTGATTGCTGACCCTGTGAATAGTAATAGATGAGATAGAGTGGATGAGCATCACAAAATGCAGAGATTTTTGCAAAAGAATGATTCAAAAAACTTAGTTTTAGTTTTCCACAGAAAGCATTTCGGATCAACCGATTTTCAAACTCGGTGATACCAAAGCAGTTTTGGAACCTAAACTAGTGAACTCGGTTAGACCGAGTCATAGTTCGGTGGCACCGAGACTGCTAGGGTTTCACAAAGTTCTAAAATCGGTCACACCTATTAGCAATTCTCGGTCAGACCGAGAGTTACTAGTGCAATGGCGTTAGCCGAATCGATGGGACCGAGTTTTTCAACTTGGTGGGTCCGAGATAGTTTCGGCGGAAACCTAGCCCTAAATTTTCGAATCACATCTATTCTATGGATTGTTTTGACTAGATAGAAGTGTTTCAATCGTGGCAAGAATCATAATGAACACAATGTGCTGAGAATCAGATGAGTATAGCACTGTGATCGAGTTCATACCCTAGTTCGGCGATGAACTCGCTACGGCGGCAACGGCGGAGATGAAATCCGTTGGCGGCGGCGGAGACCAGCGACAGGAGGCGGTTGGCGACGAATTCGACGATCCGGAGACCTAGAAGGCAGAGCGAGCTATGCGCGGGCGAAAGGTTTGGAGAAAGTTTTCCAAAATTTTGCCCGTGAGAATATATAGCCCGACACTGTGGATGTGACCGAGTGGAACAACTCGGTGGCACCGAGATGCATAACTGTTGACAGTTACAGCAACTCAGTGTGACCGAAAAGTTCAAATTGGTTGCACCGAGATGAAAACCTAGATCGACTTAGTAATCTCGGTATGACCAAAATGGAGGAATCGGTCAGACCGAAAAGCACAAAGAAGTTTTGGAAGTTTAAGTCTATGACGAATCGGGGACTCCGAGTGCTCCTCACACAGAGTGGTTCGAATCTGACTTGATCAAATTTTGGGATGTAGCATGAATAGAGTTTGAGACGAGAAAAGCATAGATAGCTAGAGAAGGTTCTTAGGCATTATTGTCCATCCACTTGGCCAAAGAAAAAGAATCCAAACAATCAAAACAACAGGTGGATGTCCTCGAATGAGTAAAATATGCAACCAACATGCTCACACAATAAAATGACAAATGAAATATGTGGCAAAGCATGCAGAAACAATTCTAGCATCTATCAAACAATTGGCGATGACTAGGTCATCTATATATGAGTATATTGACTTAGGGGTCAAATGAGAGCATTTGATCATAGGTCATACTCATCGTTTAAGCTCAAGTGGGGTTACCACTTTTACATAAAGCATTTATGTGTCCACATCATTGGAGCTGCTTTGACTCAATTCTTGGAGTTAAGATTCCCCTAGATATGAGATCCCCCCTTAGAGGGATGAACGAACCTTGGGTTTTGTCGATGATGACTTCATGTAGGTGTTGAAGATGTGGATGCTCAATGTTGATGTAGATCTTTTGGAGCAATCCTTTGGAGTGAGTTGCACTTTCAATACCTACACGGGTTAGTCCCACAAGGAACAAACAAGAATATCCATAGACATAGAGTGATGCACACACAAGATGATGTCCATGAAAACATTAGGTTACCTTGTCCCTTGCCTTACCAACATGAGGGTTTGTGACTCCTTGAACTAGTGCAAGATATGGAAGTTGATTGCACTTGTCCTTGTCATAATGATACGAGTGAAGAATGTTGGCGGAGTCACCCTCAAGAACTCTCTAGTTCTTCTTCTTCGGGATCCACATCATCTTGATGGGAATCCTTGGTGTTGTAGTTGTGCTTGATGAAGTAGAACTTGACTTAGTCTTGGGAACCCACTTGACCAAGGCTTTAGGTGCTTCTTCAAATGCATCAATCTCCTCTTGAAGCTTGTCCTTGCCTTTGTTCTTGTGGTCTTGTGCTGGAAGATCATCTTGTGCTTGTGTTCCCTTGAAGGAAGTAGGATCATACTTCTCTTGTTGAGGAACAATCTTTGTCTTGGGGTATTGATCTTCTTCCCACTCAACTCCATTGGCATTGAACTTTCGTTCAAAACCAACACCTTGATTCTTCTGGTGCCTTCCTTGCCTGCGTACAATTTCCTCGAATTGCTTACTCCCGGCAAGGCTCTTGTATACACCTTTCTCTATAATTCCCTTCAATAAGCTGTTTTCTTGCTCAAGTGCAACTTGGCTAAGAGAATCATTAGTGAAATCGAGAGAACTACTAGAAGCAACAATATTGGATTTAGCATTATTCTTGTTACTACTAGAGGAAGAATCTTTCTTGTTCTTGTTACTAGACTTGACTTGAGGCATGTAAGTAGATAAGAGTAAATGCTTGGCAATGTAAGAAGAACTTTTCTTACGGAGATCATCATTGATTGCCTTTAGGAACTCATGCTCTTGCTCAAGATTGAGCTTTTCAAAGCGTAACTTCTCATGAGCCCTTAAAATTTCTCGATGATCTTCGAAGATAGTTTCATGAGCTAACTTAAGAGTGTTTAGTTCTTTAGTTAGAAGCTCAATTTTCTCCTGATCATTGTCATTCGTTTCATCTTGATTAGCATGATTAATTTACGCTTCATCATAGTATCCATCACTAGAGTTGTCAGTAAGTAAATCATCATCACCTAACAAGTCATCTTCATCACTATTAAAATCAACATACTCGGGGTGTGTTACCTTAGGACCTTTGGCCATGAAGCATCTTCCAATTCTTTCATTTGGTGAATCAAATATGTCGTAGGAGTTGATTGACACAAGTACTAGACTGGCAACACCTTCATCTTGAGTGTATTCGGAGTCAGAGTGATAGCTTCTCTCGGAGTGATTGTCGGAGTCGGAACCGGATACCCATTCACCAACATGAGCTTGATGTCTTCGTTTTGTGTAGCTCTCGGATGACTTGTCCTTCCTTTCCGAATTCTTGCTTCTCCGTGAGGGTCTTCGTTCATAACGATCATCTCTACTCCTTCTCTCTCTTGGTGGTGATTCTTCTCTTCTACTTCTTCTCTTTGGAGAATCTTCTCTTCTTTTGTAGGGTGCCGTACACTCATTGGAATAGTGCCTGGGTCTCCCGCAATTGTAGCAATTGCGCTCTCATCTAGAAGATCTTTTGTCATTGTAGGACCTTGACTTAGAGCTTCTTTCTTTGCTTCTACTCATGTAGAATTTGTTGAAGTTCTTCACCATTAAGCTCAATTCTTCATTGAAGGTTTGTTTCTCACTTGATGATGTGGGGGCTTCAGATGAGGCTTTGTAAGCACCACTTGACTTGTTGTGAAGTTCCTCCTTATCCTTGAGTGACATCTCATGAGCAACAATTCTTCCAATGACTTCCGTTGGCTTGAGATCTTTATAATTTGGCATCATTTGGATCAATGTGCAGACGGTATCATATTTTCCATCCAATGCTCTTAGGATCTTCTTGATGATGAATCTGTCGGTCATCTCTTCACTTCCTAAGCCGGCAATCTCATTTGTGATAAGAGCAAGCCTAGAGTAAGTTTCAGCGACACCTTCACCATCCTTCATTTTGAACTTGTCAATCTGACTTTGGAGCACATCCAATTTGGATTCCTTGACGGAGTCGGTACCTTCATGCATATCAATCAAAGTACCCCAAATTTCCTTTGCATTCTCAAGACGGCTGATTTTGTTGAATTCTTCGGGGCACAAGCCATTGAAGAGGATATCGCAAGCTTGAGCGTTGTATTGCAGCATCTTCAATTCTTCCGCACTAGCTTCACGGTTCGGTCCTCCCCCATCAAAGAATGCACCCTTGCAAGCCAATACACACAATAGCCCAAATGGCGGGGTTATGTCCAAGAATATGCATTTTCATCTTATGCTTCCAACTAGCAAAATTTGTGCCATCAAAGTAAGGACCTCTACGGTGATAACTTCCCTCGCTAGACGCCATACTCTCCTAGGTTGTGAAACCAAGGCTATGACCACCAAAAGCTATGGAAATCAAAGCAAATGGAGACCAAAGCTCTGATACCACTTGTAGGACCTTGAAGTATGTCTAGAGGGGGGGTGATTAGACTACTTGACGAATTAAAAACTTAACCTTTTCCCAATTTTAGACTTTGGCAGGTTTTAGCTATCTTAGCACAAGTCAAGCAATCCTCACACAATTCAAGCAAGCATGCAAAGAGTATATGAGCAGCGGAATTTAAAGCATGCAACTTGCAAGAAAGTAAAGGGAAGGGTTTGGAGGATTCAAACGCAATTGGAGACAAGGATGTTTTTGTCGTGGTTCCGATAGGTGGTGCTGGATAGAAAGAATCGGTAGGACCTATTTTGACTTTAGGTTTAGGTCATATGTGGATGTGGAAAAGTAGTTGAGAGTTTTGAGCATATCACTAAGAACATGAAGCAAGAGGCTCATTAAGCAACACCTCATCCCTCCTTGATAGTATTGGCTTTTCCCATAGACTCAATGTGATCTTGGATCACTAAAATGTAAAATGTAGAGTCTTGAGCTTTTGAGCTTGAGCCAATCCTTTGTCCTTAATATTTTGAGGGGTCCACTTTCATCATCCATGCCATGCCATTCATTGAGCTTTCCTGAAATATTTGTCTTGGAATAGTATTTGCAAAATGAGCTATATGTTGTTATGAATTACCAAAACCACCTAGGGATAGTTGCACTTTCAGCTTGACGCCGAAGAGCGGGCACACGACCGAGGTGAGCACGGCGGTGTCGGAGAGGGTTCTGCTGTGGATCTGGGGGAGGGGGAGCTGGCGATGGAGATTGGGTGCACTAGTTGAGTGAAACACGGACGAACGGTGGGGGTGTTGGGGACTCCGGGTGTTGGCGCCCTAGGTGAAAAGGGTGAAAAATATCCCTAGTCGCCGCGCGCGTGGAAAGGCCTATGCAAACGGTTGCCTCTAAGCGCTAGTGTGCACAAATAGAATAATTTTGTTTGAAATGAAGACGTGAGTTCATCGTTTTGCCTCTAAGTTTTTCCCATGTAAAGCAATCGCAATTATACCACAGATTTGATTTGCTGGCGCACTTCAGGTCTCATGTGCTATATGTAAGACATTTTTTGGCATTTACCGTGCATTTTGGCATATAAATCAATTCCTAGCCGGACTGCATTTCCTGTCAAAAGGGATGAGGAGTGTCGTTCGATCTGGGAGCATCCAACGGTGCAGACGTACGGTCCGTGGGGTTTGGGTTCTGGCCAATCAGAACGCACGACTCAGATGACGCGAGCAGCAAAGGGGCGCATCAGCCACGGTTTGGTAGGCACACGGCTTTCGTGTGTGAACCGTGTGCTATTTGAAGACATTATTTAGGATGGGCTATTTGAAAACATTTACATGTGCTATCAAAAGGGATGAGGATCGTCGTTCGATCAAGGAGAATCCAACGGTGCAGACGTACGATCCGTGGGGTTTGGGTTCTGGCCAATCAGGACGCACGACTCATATCACCCACGTGGCAGAGGGGGCATCGGCCACGGTTTAGTGGACACACGGCTTTCGTGAGTGAACCGTGTGCTCTTTGAAAACATTTACATTACCTAACATCATATTTTTGTTCGAATGAAAACATGATGTCGGAGTAATGGGCCACGGGTAGGCAGACTCGAGCCCCTGAACCTTTCAAAACATCAGGGCAGACTGCGCCCCTCAAGACCCCAAGACGAAGAGCCGCCTTCAGAGAGTCGGCAACAGAGTCGCCGACTGCCTCTCTAGGCCGAGTCCCAGAGACGGCCTTAGACGAGCCGACTCCAAGCCAGCGACCTCCAGCGAGGCTGGCTACAGGGAGTCGGCCCGCGACCCCAACCACCTCCTGCCTGAGCGACTACGAGCGGGATGGGATAAAGCCACCTCGCGGCCCATCCCTGCCCCGCCCATAAAGGGCAGGTATGGCCACAGAGCGCCGTACCGACGGAGATCTCCGTCCGGAGCGGCACTGTTGCCACGCCGGCCCTGACATCAGCCCCGTGGGCAGATTCCCATACCCACGATGGCCTGTTTGTACAACCCGAAGACGGCGGGACCCGCCTGTCGGCGGGAGAACCAAAGACGGCGAGAGCACCCCAAAGACGGACCCGATGGAGTCGGCCTCCGGGAGTCGGTCGGCCCCTCCCGCGGGCTCCACGCCATTAACCGAACAAGGCGGGAATGGCAAAGTGATCGCCCGCCCGTGGCGTCCATGTTGCCATGACCCCATGACCAAGCTTCGCGTCATTAGAAGCACGGCTACAGTAATCTGCAGCCGGCAAGACCCGCCCACGGCGGACAAGGGCTGTCGGCCCCATGCTGGGCCGTCGAGAGGGCCCACTAGTCGGCGGGCCCCAGAAGTCGGCGGAGAAGACGGCGACTTAGAGATCGACGGCTTGGACCCGCACCCACCGGATTACCGTTGTACCCCGGGTAGGCCTATATAAACCCCGGGCACCCATGCAAAGGGTTGGAATCTAGTAGTTTTAGACACACGCATAGAGGAGAGAAGAGCTAGCCGTGCCCTTCTCCTTCCTCACCACGAACAGCTCAAGGAGCATCTTGTACTCACTTTGCCATAGTGATCATGCGGAGACCCGTGAGAGCAGCGAGAGGGGTGTTATCTCCTCGGAGAGCCCTGAAGCTGGGTAAGATTCGCCGGCGTGCATGTCTTCGCCTCATCCCGTTTCCAGGCACCGGCGACGTTCTACTCGCCCCTCCATGATAAACCATCCTTTGGCACATGTCGCACCCATACCACGACATTCGGTGCCCACCGTGGGGCCTGGTGCATCGTCGTCCGGAGACCTGCTCTGGACGGGAACTCTCTTCCTCCCTGGCGAGTGCAGCCAGCCCGGCACGCCAGACGGAGTCTGCGCCGACGCGCTGCATGGCGCCGAGGTCGCCTGCGCGGCGAGCTGCCTCGCCGAACTTGTCGGCGAGGTTCGCCTCTCCGACGAGCCTGCATCCGACGCAGGCACGGACGGCCCCGAAAGCCTCCTCGCGGGCCTCCTCGAGCAGCTCCACGTCGCCGGCGAGCCTGCCGCCGACCTGGAGTCCGTAGGCTCCACCGACCCGATGCTGGTCGACTCCGACACCGCGTCGCTCGACGCGTTCCCCACCAACATGGTGGTCTACGACGAGCCTCTCCCTCGCGCGGAGAGTGACGGGGGTACCGTCACAGAAGTACTCGTCATCGGTCACGGCGAGCCTTCCGGCGAGGGATCTCGTGACCCTCTCGACGCGGTTCTGCAAGACCTGACCGCCTCCATTCCGGAGGACGCCGACGGCGGAACGCTGGAGGCACGCCGCCTCCAGCTCCTCGTGGGCGCACAGAAGCTGGCAAGCATGAGACGCTTCTCAGAAGCCTATCAACGCGAGATGGATCGCGCTGTGGGTGGCTCGCCGGCTCCGACTGGGCCTAGCCGCCTAGGCGCGGTCCTGCAGCGCAGCGTGGCCATCGCCAGTCTGTTTGGGGCCAGTCGCCCTGTGTACTCCACGCCCGCGGAGAACATTCGCGCTGCCCAGGCTGCGGCGGACGAGCTGGATAACTTCGAGGGCGAGGAGCGCCGCCTGATGACGGAGCGAGTCTAGAAGTTCCTCGACGCGGCGGCCGCACGGAGGCGCCACGGCGACAACACGGCGACTTGCCCCCTCGCCGAGATCAAGGCGCGACGTCTCGGACGCCGACTGGCGGCGTCCGCGAAAGAAAGAACAAGGATCCGGCTGTCAGCCATAGCCGGACTCACATCTCCATCGAAGCGCGACGAAGACGGCCGCCCAAGAGCGATGGAGCGGCGGACGACTATCAGCCTCCTCCTCCCCAGAGAAAGGCGAAGTCTCCCGCCACCGTCGAGCATCCGACTCTCGGCGACCGCCTTGGCCGCCGAGAGGGAGTCGGAGAAAATGACGCCCGCCACTGGATCGAGCGACTCCACCGATCCCTGGCACTAGAAGAAGAAGACGAGTTGGGCCCGCCCTGTTTCGGACCTCGCATCCGAGATGAGCCCTTCCCCCGAGGATTCACACTCCCCGGAGACACACCCATATACACCGGCTCCGTGAAGCCGGAGGACTGGCTGGTGGACTACTCCACGGCCGTCAGCATAGCGAACGGCAACAAGCGCGTTGCCATAAAGTATGTTCCCCTCATGCTCCAGGGCACGGCCCGGACATGGTTGAACAGCTTGAAGCCCCGCAGCATCAACAGCTGGGTCGACTTCACCAAGGCCTTCGTCCGCAACTTCACGAGCACATAGAAGCGACCTCCCAAGCCTTGTCAGTTGTCCTTGTGCGTGCAAGGCCCCAATGAGTCAACTCGCGACTACCTCACGCGCTGGGCCGAGCTCTGGAACTCCTGCGAAGGAGTGCACGAAGTGCAGGCAATCGAGTACTTCACCGCCGGGTGCAGAGAAGGCACCCTCCTCAATCACAAGCTCCTTTGCGACGAGCCGGAGGCCCTCGACGAGCTGCTGGCCATAGCAGACAAGTACGCCACAGTCGACTCCTCCATGAAGTCGGAGATCGAAGTCAGTGCGACTGGCAAAGTAGCTCCTCATGCTCCCAGAACTCCGGTGGCGACGCCCGATGGCGGCAACAGCAGAATGATCATAAGCGCAAGGCCCGCAGCCGCTTCCAACAGCCGGCGGTGGCGGCGATCAAGACCAGCGGCCGAGGGCAGCCTCGCCAAGCGCGAAAGGCGACAAGTCCAACTGGTTGCCGGCCTTCTCTACGAGCGCAGACTCTAGACAGACCCTCAAGTTCCACAACGCGCCGAAGCCGTCAAATCACACCACCGGAAGTGCCAGCCGCTCACCAGATCGCCAAGGAGACGGCCTTGCCCCTCCTCCGCTTTCTTGGGCGCCGCCTCCACCACCCCCAAAGAGCCAGCTGTCGAGCCGGTCGGCCTTGATACAAGACGATTACCCAGAAGAGCACGACGCCTATGTCGTGTTTACCAGCGTGGCTGATGATCGCCGCAGCAGGCGGCAGCAGCAGCAAGAAGTGAATGCAGTAGCATCAGATACCCCAGAATTCATGCACTGGTCCGAGAAACCCATTAGCTGGAGCCGTGCTGATCACCCAGAGGTGATGCCGAATCCGGGCTCCTACGCCCTGGTCTTGGGAGCCACCCTTGCCACGGATAGGCGGGCCGCTCGCTTCTCGCGAGTGCTGATAGACGGAGGCAGCAACATCAACATCCTGTACAAGGATACGATGGAGAAGCTAGGAATCAAGCAAAGACAGCTTCAGCATAGTCGGACTGTGTTCCACGGAATTGTACCCGGCCTTTCCTGCTCACCGATTGGCAAGATTTTGATAGACGTCCTCTTTGGGGACAAGGATCACTTTCGCCGAGAGCCAGTCTGGTTCGAAGTGGTGGACCTCGAAAGCCCCTACCATGCCCTTCTTGGCCGACCTGCCTTGGCCAAGTTCATGGCGGTCCCCCACTATGCCTGCCTCAAGATGAAGATGCCGAGCTCCAAGGGGATTCTGACCGTAGCCGGCGACTACAGAAAGTCGTCCGCCTGTGCAGCTGAAAGCAGCCGACTAGCCGAGTCCCTGGTGATCGCAGCTGAGAAGCGGCTCCTGGATCGGGTTGTGGCAGTGGCCGGCAAGCAGCCAGAGATATCACCCGACCCCAAGGAGTCAGAAGCTGAGGGCTCGTTCAAGCCGGCCAAAGAGACCAAGAAGATACCCTTGGACCCGGAGCACCTGGAGAGATACGTTGTCATAGGTGCGAACCTCGACAGCAAATAGGAAGGAGAGCTTGTCAATTTCCTCCGTGAGAATCGGGACATCTTTGCATGGTCCCCCAAAGACATGTCGGGTGTACCGACGGATTTCGCCGAGCACAAGTTACATGTCCGATCTGATGTGAAGCCCGTCAGGCAGCCCTTGCGCCGCCTGTCAGAAGAGAAAAGAAGAGTTGTTGGAGAAGAGATAGCCCGGCTCCTCGTAGCCGGTTTCATCATGGAAGTTTTCTTTCCAGAATGGTTGGCGAACCCGGTCTTGGTACTAAAGAAGAACAAGCAGGTGCGGATGTGTATTGACTACACAAGCCTGAACAAAGCCTGCCCCAAGGACCCGTTCGCTTTGCCAAGAATTGATCAGGTGATAGACTCCACAGCCGGATGCGAGCTGTTGAGCTTCTTAGATGCATATTCAGGATATCACCAGATCAAGCTGAACCCAGCCGACAGATTGAAGACCGCCTTCATCACGCCATTTGGAGCCTTCTACTACCTGACCATGACGTTCGGCTTGAGGAACGCCGGCGCCACCTTTCAGCATTGCATGCAGAAGTGCCTCCTCAAGCAGCTTGGCAGAAACGCCCACGTTTACGTGGACGATGTGGTGGTGAAGACGGAGAAGCGAGGAACGCTGTTGGAAGACCTCAAAGAGACCTTTGAAAACCTGCGCCGATTCCAGATCAAGCTCAACCCAGAGAAATGTGTCTTCGGAGTACCAGCCGGCCAACTCCTTGGCTTCCTGGTATCTGAGCGCGGCATAGAGTGCAACCCCGTGAAGATCAAGGCGATCGAAAGGATGGAAGTACCACGCCGACTGCTAGATGTGCAGAAGTTCACCGGCTGCTTGGCGTCTATCAGCCGATTCATCAGTCGGCTGGGCGAGAAAGCTCTTCCTCTGAACCAACTTATGAAGAAGACCACCTTCTTCGAATGGAACTCCAAGGCGGACGAAGCTTTTCTCCAGTTGAAGAGAATGCTGACTACTCCCCCAGTGCTGGCGGCTCCGACTCCAAAGGAGCCCATGCTCCTGTATATTGCCGCCACCGAGAGGGTAGTCAAGCCTGATCATTGTAGTTGAGCATAAGGAGGAAGGCAAGGCACTACCTATCCAGAGACCAGTGTATTACCTGAGCGAGGTACTGTCGACCTCCAATCAGAACTACCCGCACTACCAGAAGATGTGTTACGGCGTGCACTTTGCCGCCAAGAAGTTGAAGCCTTACTTTCAAGAGCATCCAATTACTGTGGTTTGCACGACCCCACTAGCAGAGATCATCGGAAGCCGAGATGCTTCAGGCCGAGTGGCCAAATGGGCCATAGAGTTGGCCCCCTACACCATCATTTACCAGCCCCGCACCGCCATCAAGTCACAAGCACTGGCCGACTTCCTCGTCGATTGGGCGAGACCAGATGCCGCCAAATACCGACTCCACCCATTGGCGGATGCACTTTGATGGCTCCAAGATGCGCACCGGCTTGGGAGCCGGCGTGGTCCTCACTTCCCCTAAGGGCGACAAGCTCAGGTACGCGCTGCAGATCCATTTCGCCGCCTCCAACAACGTCGCCGAATACGAGGCGCTCATCCACGGGCTCCGGCTCGCCAAAGAGCTTGGCATTCGCCGGATCCTGTGCTATGGCGACTCCGACTTGGTGGTCCAACAGTCATCCGGCGACTGGGACGCCAAAGATGCAAATATGGCGAGCTACCGCTTTCTGGTACAGCAGTTGAGTGGATATTTTGCGGGATGCGAATTCCTCCACGTGCCAAGAAACAACAACGACCAAGCAGATGCCCTGGCAAGAATCGGTTCCACCCGTCAGGCAATACCATCCGGCGTCGCCCTTCAGCGCCTTCTCAAGCCATCTGTCAAACCGTCACCAGAGTCAGACTCCATTTTTGTGTCGGCTCCCCCTGAAGAAGTCGGATCCGACTCCAGAGCCTCAGCAGACGGCACAAGAATCCTTGCAGACGCCCCCAAGAACGCGTCAGTCGAAGCCGGCCCGGGGACTCCAGTACTCGGCCCGAGGACTGCGCCAGTCGGCCCGGGGACTTCTTCAACCCAGCAAGCTGCTGCAGACACCAACCCGCCACCTCCCAGCCCAGCCGCCCTCGTCCAAGTAGCAGTACTGGCAGTCGAAGAAATAGCAGCACCCTCATGGGCCCAGCCCATCCTGAAGTTCTTAGTAAGCGGAGAGCTACCAACTGATGAAACCTTGGCTCGGCAAGTGCAACGCCGAGCGGCAGCCTACACTATAGTCAATAGAGAGCTGGTCAGGCGCAGCGTCACCGGTGTCTACCAGCGCTGCGTCGAATCGGAGCAAGGCCAAGCAATCCTTGAAGACATCCATCAGGGCGAGTGCGGCCATCATGCGGCCTCAAGAGCACTCGTCGCCAAAGCCTTCCGACACGGTTTCTTCTGGCCAACTGCCCTAGAAGAGGCCAAGGAATTAGTTCAAAATGCAAGGGTGCGGTGTTACGCTCCAAGCCGCTTCAGCCGCATCGGCGCTCAAGACTATCCCCATCGCTCGCCCTTGCTTTATGTCGGGGCCTGGACATGGTGGGACCATTCAAGACGGCACGAGGTGGCCTAACTCACTTACTTGTCGCGGTGGACAAGTTCACCAAGTGGATAGAAGCAAAACCCATCAAGAAGTTGAATGGTCCTAGGGCAGTGACTTTCATCGCCGACATCACGACTCGGTACGGCGTACCACACAGCATCATCACCGACAACGGCACAAATTTTGCCAAAGGCGCCCTCGCCCGTTTCTGCGAGACGCAGGGCATCCCACTGGAATTAGCGTCCGTTGCCCATCCGCAATCAAACGTCCAGGTGGAGCGAGCGAACGGCCTCATCCTGTCTGGCGTCAAGCCTCGACTGGTCGAACCACTGGAGCGTTCGGCCGGCTGCTGGCTCGAGGAGTTGCCAGCCGTCCTCCGGGGTCTGCGTACGACTCCAAACAAGTCAACTGGCTTCACACCCTTCTTCCTCGTCTACGGTGCCGAAGCCGTCATCCCAACGGATATAGAGTTCGACTCCCCATGAATCACCATGTACACCAAAGAGGAAGCAGAAGAAGCACGTCAAGACGACATCGATCTGCTGGAAGAGGGCGGCCAGCAGCACCACCGTGTTGGGGTTGAGGTGGTGCGGCTGGAGCCCGAAGAACTCCAAGAACGTGCGGAAGAAGCCGCTCGCCGGCAGCCCTAGCCCGCGCATGAGGTGCGAGCGGAAAATCACCCGCTCGCCCTCCTCCGGCGCCGGCGTGATTTCGCCCTCCGGCGCGGCGCGGGCCCGCACTATGTGGCTGCCGGGGATGCGGCGCGTTTGACGAAGGAATTCGATGATGTCGTCGTCGATGATGGAGCCGTCCCACACGATGGAGCGCGCGGTGGGAGGCGCGGCGGCGGATGAGGAGCTCATCTCCGCGGCGCGGCGAGGCTCGGCGCGGTGGAGCGAGGAAGAAAACGAGGCTCGACGCGGTGGAGCGTGGAAGAAGACGAGGCAGGGAGCGGGGATGAGAGAGTGCGCGTGCGTCACCGCCCCCTCCCTCCCCCCGCCTACTTATAGGCGCCTAGGCTGCTCTGCCGAGGGGCGGCGTGGGATTAACGCGCCACGCCCCCACGCCCACGATTTAACCCACGACGCTATCTGCGTAGTAACGGCGTGGGAGCTCAACCGCCGCACGCGATCGCAGCGGATCCGCTTCTGCGCGCCGGGGCACGGTAGTGGCGGGCCCCGCCTGACGGGCCTGTCTTGTCACGCGCGTGGGATGGCAGACTGGCCCTGCCGCGTGGCGTCGCGTGGCGGGCCCGCAGCGGGCGGCTGCCGGGAAGCTTATCAGGCACGCCGCCCGGATCCCGCTGCGACCTTTGAAACCTTTGAAGAGCAAGACGGCCCCCTGCAAGGCCGACTCCAGCTAGTCGGCTCAAGATGGAGACGGCGGGCCGAGTCTAGATTCTTCTACCAAAGGGATGAAGCTGTCGAGGCTCCTCGACAGGTAGCCCTCGGTGCATCACCAGCTTCGGGGACTACTGTCGGAGTAATGGGCCGCGGGTAGGCAGACCCGAGCCCCTGAACCTTTCAAAACATCGGGGAAGACTGCGCCCCTCAAGACCCCAAGACGAAGAGCCGCCTTCAGAGAGTCGGCAACAGAGTCGCCGACTACCCCTCTAGGCCGAGTCCCAGAGACGGCCTCAGGACGAGCCGACTCCAAGCCAGCGACCTCCAGCGAGGCCGGCTACAGGGAGTCGGCCCGCGAACCCATCCTCCTCCTGCCTGAGCGACCTTCAAGCGGGATGGGATAAAGCCTCCTCGCGGCCCATCCCTGCCCCGCCCATAAAGGGCAGGTATGGCCACAGAGCGCCGTACCGACGGAGATCTTCGTCCGGCGCGGCACTGTTGCCACGCCGTCCTTGACATCAGCCCCGTGGTCAGATTCCTGTAACCATGATGGCCTGTCTGTACGACCCGAAGACGGCGGGACCCGCCTGTCGGCGGGAGAACCGAAGACGGCGAGAGCACCCCAAAGACGGACCCGATGGAGTCGGCCTCCGGGAGTCGGCCGGCCCCTCCGGGGCTCCGCGCCATTAACGGACAAGGCGGGGAATGGCAACGGTGATCGCTTTGCCCGGTGGCGGCAGCATTGCCATGACCCCATGACCAAGCTCGCGTCATTAGAAGCACGGCTACAGTAATCTGCAGCCGGCAAGACCCGCCCGCGGCGGACAAGGGCTGTCGGACCCATGCTGGGCCGTCGACGGGGCCCACTAATCGGCGGCCCCAGAAGTCCGCGGAGAAGACGGCGACTTAGAGAGGCGGCGGCTTGGACCCGCACCCAGCGGATTACGTTGTACCCGGGGTAGGCCTATAAACCCCGGGCACCCATGCAAAGGGTTGGAATCTAGTAGTTTTAGACACACGCAGAGGGAGAGAAGAGCTAGCGGGCCTTCTCCTTCCTCACCCCGAACAGCTCAAGGAGCATCTTGTACTCACTTTGCCATAGTGATCATGCGGAGACCCCGCAGAGCAGCAGTAGGGGTGTTATCTCCTCGGAGAGCCCTGAAGCTGGGTAAGATTCGCCGGCGTGCATGTCTTCGCCTCATCCCGTTTCCAGTCACCGGCGACGTTCTACTCGCACCCTCCATGATAAGCCATCCTTTGGCATATGTCGCACCCATACCACGACACATGAGTTCATCGTTTCGCCTCCAATTTTTTTCCACGGTAAGAAATCACGTGTATAGTGGAGTGTCATATACTAGTATCATGCATATAATACTAGTGGATGATACTACCTTTAATTAATTATAGCGCATAGTATAATACATACAGTATAGTATCATAGATCATGTTTATTGCCATGCATGACACAAATTAGCATCGCATTTAACATGATACGGTATCTACCTACTCTCTCCTTTCCAGTTTACAGGGCTTATCTCAAAATCTTAGCTTTTCCATTTTATAAGGCTCAATTTGGTTGTTCCCCATCACAAGTTCAGATTCCAAGGTGCATTAAATCATTACATGCAAGTATTAAGAGAAAATAGACCAGTGCATGTACTTTATGCATGCATGCATTGCAATTAATACATTGGTAAACATAATTTTTTGAGAAAAACAAGAGCATTAATTGGGTGATTTTGCAAATTACAAAAAGTATTCCACCACTCACCATCTACCTTGGTTGGTGAGATTTTTGAATTGAGCCCTATAAACCGGAAAGGAGGGGGTATATGTTACTCTAACCCTCTCTATATATATTTAATTCTTTGCCACATCAGCATACTTGCTATTTCCGAGTGCATGACATCTCGGCTATGATACCACCACTATGGCCAGCCTATATAGTGAGGAGTATCATATACTATATATAGTATCATGCATATGATACTAGTGTATGATACTACGTACGTACCTTCATAGTGCATATATAGTATCATAGAGTAGTATATATCATAGATGATCGTATTTATGGTCATGCATGACACAAAGTACTATAGCATTTATTATTATTATTATTATTATATATATATATATATATATATATATATATATATATATATATATGTTACGGTATCTACCTATGTTACTGCTTCTTTGCCACATCATCATATTTGCTATTCCTGAGTGCATAATACCGGCGATGATACCCCCACTATGGCCACCCTAATAAGCCTGGTCATAATATGGGAGTATCAAGCGGTATGATGCATGCCAACTAGACTTTCTGGATGATGTGGCACACAGTTAAATGAGAAAAGAGAGGGTGTGGTATCATATCAAGATACCGTATCATACTAAATGTTGTACTACTTTGTGTCATGCATGGCAATTAATAAGCCAACCTAAGATACTAACTTATGATACTATGCATGTGCGCATTACTGAGGTATTATTGATCATATACTAGTATCATGCATATATACTCCCTCCTATCTGGTTTATAGGATTATCTCAAAATTTTAGTTTTTCCATTTTATAGGGCTCAATTTGGTTGTACCCCATCATATGTTCAGATTCCAAGGTGCATTAAATCATCGCATGCAAGTATTAAGAGAAAGTTGACCAATGCATGTACTTTATGCATGCATGTATTGCAATTAATACATTGTAAAACATAATTTTTTGAGGAAAACAAAAGCATTAATTGGGTGTTTTTGCAAACTAGAAAAAGTATTCCACCACTCACCATCTACCTTGGTTGGTGAGATTTTTTAATTGAGCCATATAAGGCTGGTTGTAATGGGGAGTATCATATACTAGTATGTTGCATACACTAATAGGAAATGGGCCATAAATGATATGGCCACGAATGGCGCACCAGACATGTGGTGTGCCACTACTATATAGTAATGGCGCACCATGAGTTGGTGCGCCATTAGTGTGGTAGAAACTAATGGCGCACCAGACCCACGGTGCGCCATTAGTAACTAATTTTTTTCCAAAAATACTAATGGTGCACCAGGGAAGAGTGCGTCATTAATTACTAGTTTAACTAGTAATGGCACACCACCCACAAAGTGCGCCACTACTATTTTTTTGCAGAACTACTAATGGCACACCTCAAGCTGGTGCGCCATTAGTAATGAGGGTTACTAATGGCGCATTTGTGGGTAGTGCGCCATTAGTAACCTGGGACCACCTAGATATTTTGGACAACCACACCTACACACTCACTTTCCCCACTTCATTCTCTCCACCTCCTTCTCCAAGCTAGTGTCGGCTGCCTCCTCCTCCTCACCTCATTTGCACCATAGATTCATCAAAATTAAGTGGTTAAATTACCTTTTTTTGATAGGTAAGTAAGGGGAAAGCAATCTTTATGTTGTAGATCTACTTTTTTTCTCCCTAGCTCGCTCCAACAACGTGCACATGTACTTTTTATGGCCTTGCTAGATCTATGTATGTTTGTGGTGTTGCATATATGTTTGTGTTTGCAGGTACAGGTATTTGAAATGCGATAGTTGCCAATATTTTGCTGGAATGTTGATTCATTTCCGTTTCGGCGAGAATTTTGGCACTATGCATTCTTTTTAGTCCTATTTTTAGGGAAAGTCTTGCCAAATTTTTTCTTGGTTCTAAAATATCGTTTTGCTCTACCCCGCAGGCGACCATGGTTCGCACGATGAACGAAGGCATTGTGAATAGGTTTTTGAGCATCGCAAAGGCCGAGATGCTTCAAAAGAACGAGACGGAGATAAGATGTCCGTGTCGAAGATGCAAGCTGAAGAGCCTTATTGCGGACCCGGATTCCGGGCAGGTGCGGGACCACCTGCTCTTGCGTGGTTTCATGGATGGCTATCGGTGGCAAGGTGATGAAGATGACTATGAAGTCGTCCATGGGGGTCGGGCAAGAAATGAGGAAGGGCAGCAAGACAACCACCGCAGTGAGGGCGGGCGAGAAGATGAAGAATCTCCAGGACATGATCACGACGGTGATGCTGTACACAGTCATTATGTAGAAGATGCTGGACATGATGATGAGGAAGATCAAGACGAAGGGCATGATCATGAAGATGAAGATGCCGGAGCAGACGACAATGGAAGCTGGGTGCAGGACCCTCATATTCAAGAGCTGCTTCTCAAGCAGACGGATAACGCAAGAGCTGCCGCCCGAGAGAAAGCCAAGCTGGATCAACTGGAGATAGACGTGGTTACTCCATTGTATGAAGGATGCAGGCCCGAGGATACCCGCCTGAAAGTAACGATCATGGCTCTGGAGATGAAGGCAAAACACAAAATGTCTGACACATGCTTCGACGAGAACATATCATTCTGGCACGAACGTCTTCCCAAGGGGAACAAGTGCCCGACCAGTTTCGAGGAGGCGAAAAAATCGTGTGTCCTCTGGATTTACCGCACGTGAAATACCATGTGTGCATGAACACTTGCATCATTTTATCGGGACGAGCACGCGGAGTCTACCATATGTCCGGTGTGTGGCGTCACTCGATACAAGAAGAGGAAGAAAGCTCTTCGAAAAGTGGTGTGGTACTTTCCGATCACTCCTCGTCTGCAGCGGTATTTCGCGGACTCTAAGGTAGCAAAGCTCCTATGTTGGCACGCGGATAGGGAGGAGAAGAAGCAAGAAGATGACGGAAATGACCCAGAGATAAATAAAAAAGACAAGATGTTGAGTCACCCTAAGGATGCGAGCCAGTGGCAAGCGTTGAACTTCGAAGACCCAGAATTTGGGAAGGATCCAAGGAACATCGTGCTGGGCGCGAGCACCGATGGAGTCAATCTGTTTGGCAGCCAGAGAAGCACACATAGCACCTGGCCTGTGTTTGTGTGAATGTACAACCTTCCCCCCTGGTTGTGCATGAAGAGGAAGTACATTCACATGAGTATGCTAATTGAAGGGCCGAAACAACCAGGGAACGACACCAATCTGTATCTGGGGTTGCTGAAAGAGGAACTAGACACGCTGTGGAAAACGCCAGCCAATACATGGAATGCCGCAGAGAAAGAATATTTCCCTATGAGAGCCGCACTGCTCATGACGATGCACGACTATCTCGGTTACAGATATCTTGCGGGGTAGGTGGTCCACGGATTTTTTGGATGCGTCAGGTGCATGGATGACACAACGTACCGCCAGCTAGATAGAGATCCCGGGTCTTCGAAAACCGTGTTCATGGGACATCGAAGGTGGCTTCGCGACGATGACCCGTGGAGAAAACACAAGGATCTGTTCGATGGTGAAACCGTACCCCGAAGACGCCCACGTACGAGGAGCGGCGAGGAAATAGACGAGCTGTTGAAAAATTGGAAAGATTGCCCACTGCCGGGAAAGAAGCAAAAGGCGCTAGAGCCGGGAAAGAAGCGAAAGGCGCTAGAGCCGGGAAAGAAGCGAAAGGCGCCAGAGCCGCTGCTGAAGGTATGGAAAATGAGGTCTGTTTTCTGGGACTTGCCATACTGGAAGATCCTCCGTGTGCCTCATAGCCTTGATGTCATGCATATCACAAAGAACGTGTGCGAGAGTCTGCTTGGTACCCTGCTCAACATGCCAGAGAGGACCAAAGATGGGCCGAAAGCAAGGGCAGACTTGAAATCAATGGGCATCACGGAGGAGCTTCACGCTAATGATGATAATGATGAGGCGAAGCAGGACACAGAAAGTCGACGCAAAGGCAAAAAGGCCGAGAAGACCGGAAATGACTACCCTCCCGCATGCTTCACTCTAAGTCAGGAGGAGATCGAGCAGTTTTTCACCTGCCTCATAGTAGTAAAACTTCCTTACGGTTACGCGGGGAAGATAAGCAGATACCTAGACCCAGCAAAGCAGAAGTTCAGCGGGATGAAGTCTCACGACTTTCACGTGCTGATGACGCAGATACTTCCAGTTGCAATCCATGGGATCATGGACGCGCACGTCCGTGAAACGCTATTTGGCCTATGCAACTTTTTTGATGTCATCTCTCGGAAGTCGGTTGGCGTGAGGCAACTCAGAAGGCTACAAGAAGAGATCGTGGTGATACTATGCGAACTTGAGATGTACTTCCCGCCCGCATTCTTAGACGTTATGGTGCATCTACTGGTCCATATCGTGGAGGATATCATCGAACTTGGGCCGACGTTCCTGCACAGCATGATGTCGTTCGAAAGGATGAATGGTGTCATCAAAGGATACATTCGCAATATGTCACGTCCAGAGGGAAGCATAGCCAAGGGCTTTCTGACCGAAGAGTGCATCTCCTACTACACGAATTATCTAGGCATCAAGAACCCCGTTGGTCTGCCCGTCAACAAGCACCTCGGCAGGCTCGCTGGATGGGGTCACCCTGAGGGTCGCCGCAAAATGCATGTCGACTTCGAGGGTCGACTCGCCGACTTTGAAAGAGCAATCCTAGTCACGCTACAACACATAGACGTGGTCGATCCTTGGGTGGTAGAGCACAAAACCTTTATTGAGAAGACGTACAATGACCGAGGCCAACAGAGGCGGACGGAGATATAATCAA